>CAUYQG010209219.1:0-10962 GCA_963574415.1 Tarsius wallacei
CGCAACCATGCCCGGTTAATTTTTGATTTTTATTGTAGAGATGAGGTCTCGCCAAGTTGCCCAGGCGGGTCTCGAACCCGCGGGCTCAGGCAATCCACTCACCTCGGCCTCCCAAAGCACGGGATTACAGGCTGAGCCACCGAGCCCAGCCCACAATTTTGTTTTCAAATGGACAGATAACGTATTTTTTTTTTTTTTTACCATGTACATGATGCTTTGCTGTATACATCAGTCCATCTTCATCCACAGGGACATACTTCAAGACACCCAACAGATGCTTGAAGCCATGGATGGTACCACTCCACAAAACTAGGCTTCTTCTTACACACACAGGGGCTCCCTTGCTGAAGTTGCTGTACAGGGTTGATGCTTTCCAGCGCCACACATTTCTGGTGAGTCACTGAAATCTTGGAAAGTAAAACTGTGGATAGGAGGGCATTCACATCCAAGTGAATGACATGACAGTGGAAGAAGAAAATAAAAGAATCTTCAAACTGAAAAAATCAAAAGGTGTTCTTCCCATCCAAGGAGGTACCTCAGTTCATATACGGAGAAGGAAAAGCAAAAAATCAGGATGCAGTAAGTTACCCCAGCTGCTGCCAACTGGAGTTGTCTATGGTGAAACCAACTCCAGGCCTGACACCCCAGCTTGACACGAGGGTCTTCCAGACCCTTGGCCTGTGTACTTCAGCAGCTAAGGAGTGAATCTTCAATATCTCAGTGGACAGCAGCCTTCCCACTGACAGGGAACTTCCTCACGGGGCTGGGGGTGGCAGGAACAGGTGCTCCCACTGGCCAGGGACTTGTGGAGGTCTGATACTGCACCACTGCATCCAGCTCCCTCGAGAAGCATCAGACTCTCAGCCACCCTGCCCACGTCTGCAGCAGAAGACAGACCCTCAAACAAGAAGCCAACTTTAGCTGGATGAACCTGCCGGGGCACTTCTGGGGTCCTGAAGAGACCTCTGCCCTTCAGGTTTATTGTTTGAGTGTGAAGTTCCAGAACAGGGAACATGAAAGAACCCTGTGTTCTCAGGAAAATTGCCTTCTCACCCTCCTCAGAGTAGTGAACGCTCTGGGCCATGAGAGGGCACGTCTAGAAGTGGGGGAACCATACACATCAGGCCCGAATGGCAGAGCAGGATGGGTCACAGCAGAGACCATACTCACAGAACACGCATGTCTCCTCATACCCACCTGCCCTCCCCTTCTGCTAAGGCTTCTAAATGAGACTTGATATCTTTCACCTGCTGTGCCCAGCAGTTCTTTTCCAGCTGACTTGTGGAACAGTGTGGAGGTTTATCCCTATTTACTGAACACCAAAAATCAGTCCAGAGGCAGCTCCATCTCACTACTATACCTCTCTAGTTGGTGGGAATATGGATGAGAGAACTATAGGGCATAGATCAGTCTAGGGTTTTATGTGACTGGCCACAGAGTAGCCAGCTCTAAGCTAGCCACAGTCCCCGACAGGTCCACAGACTCTGCAGTGGGCACATCTCTCTTGTGGGGTTCATGGGGCTAGGGGTGGGCAGCTGTGCCTTACCTGGTGGCCTCCTTCCACATGTTTCACCTGTGCCCTGGGCATGGAATAGTTACAGTCAGCAGGGAGATCCTGGGCTCCAGCCAGCCTCTCTGCCCCAAAGCATTATGGGCTGTGTTCCAAGAATTTGAGAAGCGGACTTCTCACCCCTGGGCTTGGATGGCTGTTTGTTGTATTGTGAATTATTCTGCAACATGACCATTCTAGTAATTCATTCCTATTCAAATTGCATGCAAGTTGTTTTATTTTCCTTTCCCTGAGACTTCTGTATATATTTTCTTTAAGCTGATCTGTTGAACCAGAGCTACTGAAAGGTTCCTGCTTTCAATAAATTCTGGTTTTGTTTTGTTTTTTAATAGAAAGAAAAGAAAGACCACCTCCTATCAGGCCAGCCAGGTGACCAAACTTCCCCAACAGAAGCCAAGGCCCTGGGAGGCCTCTGGCTGGGGCAGGTCGCTGGGGACACAGTGGCTGAAGGGCTGCAAGGTTGGAAATCCTTTCGTTTTACCTCTCCCTACTCTTGATGGGCAAAAAACAATCCTTTGAAAAAATTATTTAAAAACCTGGGAGGGAAATAGATGCCAGTGAGAGGAAGACAAAGAGAAAAAAATCAGAGGCAGCACATTCCACGTTTTAGAACTTCAGCTTTCCAGGCAGTCCAATTGTGTCATGTTTATAAATTCATCTCGCAGTACAAGGTGAAGCCCAACAATCAAAGTGCCCACAGTTGAAAAGCAATTCACACTTATCATTCAATTTTTTGATCTTCAAATGCTATGAATTCTCCAGAAAGGTAATAAGGAATAGATATCCCTCTGGTCTCACTTTATAGCCAGGGAAATTACCAAAAGAAAAATCTTGGCTCTACCACCTCTACTTACAGAAGGTAAAACACTTAACAGAGACAGATTTCTGTTGGAGTTAGACTAGATTTCTTTTCACAGCCCTTAATCTCACGAGGTGAGAAGGAGTGGAAGTTGCCAAGTTGTTGGCTACCAGACCCATCAGTCTGTTTAACTCTGGCTAAACGCAGAGAATAATGGGCAAGTTTCCAAGCTCCCCCCTCAGCTCTGGCATGGGTTCTGAAACTGCAGAAGATCCTCACGTAACATACACACACTGTACTTCAGCTGCCACATGGTCTAGGGTACACACGGCACCGAGATTCTTCACCATCCACACAGAGACAAGACCCAAAACTAGGACTATAAACTAAAGGAATTCCAGTTTTCCAGCTGGATTTACACTGTTGCAAGCTCTCTCAATAGTTCACTCCCCATCCTACCCCCCAAATCAGTGCAGTACAATGTTCTTCCAATGAACACAAATTAACTCTTTCCTGGTTATCCATCATGATGTTCTGCCAGTTCTCTCACACTGGAATATGGTACTAGGTACAGAGGCTGAAGGGAAAGAAGCCCGAATGCTACAAGGATGCGCCTGTGAGTGGTGTGGGGTCTCACCGATGTTTACTCACCCTCCCATTCTAGGACACAGGGTGACAAGACCACCTGGGTTCCCCCTACAACTCAGAACATCAGGGTCACTGAGGAGGAAATATTTGTCCTTAAAAATAAGTATGGCTGGGCTCATGGCTCAGCCTGTAATCCCGTGCTGTTGGGAGGCTGATGTGAGTGGATTGCCTGAGCCCGCGGGTTCGAGACCCTCCTGGGCAACTTGGAGAGACCTCATTTCTACAATAAACCAAAAATTAGCCAGGTGTGGTAGCGCACGCCTGTAGTTCTAGCTACTAAAAGGCTGAGGCGGAAAGATTGCCGGAGCCCAGCAGGTCAAGGCAGCGGTGGCCAGAAGCAGCCACCACACTCCAGTCTGGGCGACAGAGTGAGACTCCAACTCAAAAAAAAAAAAAGAAGTATGGGTCCCCTGGCTAGCTCTCTTTGGCTGCCATAGTAGTTTGGACCTGAGTGAAGGTCCTTCAAATGAACACTGGTTCGGTAGTGACAGCCCAGTCAGAGCGCAACAGGATTAGACCCAGGATCAGTCAGCCTGAGGCAAGATGGCATGGTGGTCCTACAGGAAGAATACCTATATTTTAAGTTGACTTTCTCTTCCTTGCTTCCTATCCAGTTTCAGCCCAAGTCAGGACTATAACAGTCAAATCAGAGAGGTCAGCATGCCTACCTGAAATATAGTCAATCATCACTAAGTCTCAGGGTCCCAAAATTTGGTCCCTGAACTAACGGGAGTATCTTACTCATTAATGACAGGCATGTTCCAAATAGGCCTTACTGACTACATGTGATCTTTTTGCATGGCACAGTAAATCTGGTAATAACAGAACAATACATTGCTTTTATTTCTATTTTATTTTTTTTTGAGTTGGAGTCTCAGGCTAGAGTGCAGAGGCATACTCACGGCCACCCCAATGTCGACCTGCTGGGCTCAGGCAATCCTTCTGTCTCAGCCTTCCAAGTAGCTGGAACTACAGAAGCACACTACCATGCCCAACTAATTTTTTGATTTATTGTAGAGGTGAGAGGTCTTGCCAAGTTGCCCAGGCTGTTCTCGAATCTGTGGGCTCAGGCAGTCCCCTCACCTCAGCCTCCCAAAGTGCTGGGATGACAGGCTTGAGCCAGTATCCCCAGCCAATAGATGGTTTCCTTAATAGGGCAATCTTATTTTTTAAGAAGCTGGTTTGCTTCTTATAATGTGGTGTGTGGATTACAGTATTCAAACAAGGTCCACATTTATTTTGAAGAAGAGACTTCCATATTTTAATGTAAATCTAAGGACCATCCCCATTCTAAGTTTATAGAAGATTATTTAAGTAAGTCTTAAAACTTTGTAAAATATAAATAGCCTGGCACCCTACATATCTGAATCTCTTTGTAATACTCATTTTTTCCCTCTAAGTGGAAAAGAAATAACTTATTTATATGTCAAACATTAAAGAGTTGAATGTAAACATAGATGTCAACCACCCTTTTTGTTTTATAAATCTGCTTTCAGCTTTCATCAACAGGCATATCTCCTTACCTGCCATGATCACAATTGAGATAAAATATTCTTCTTTAAAAAATCGTTACAAATATTTATTAAAAAGTGCAATTGAAAAGTTAGCTGGGCAAGCACATCATTGCAAATCACAAAAAAAGGGGAAAAAAACCCAGCCCCCCAAAACAAAACCACAGGAAGTACAAACAAAACAAGGAAAAAAGTTTTAAAAAAAGTTAGTGTGCTGAGGAACGCACCCCAAAAGACAAGGAAATGTGAAGTCAGAGCTAGAACCCCATCCAGATGCTGCTGTTCCTTCCAAGTGCAATGGGAGATGACAGAGGGACTCGCAGCCTGCACCAACAAGTTCTGGCTCTGGGTCCAAATGCTACTTGAATATCAGATTATTCATCAGGGAAGTTATAAAAATATCCTATATACATGTGCACATTAGAGACATTTTAAAAGTCATCAGAAGCTTGAAGTTTAGTGTCTCAGCAGTTTCAGCTTCTTAAACTCAATTAAAGCATCTATCATGTAAATTTGGATTGGCTCAGTTATTTGACTGGATGTGGAAATCAAGCTGTCATCTTAGGAAAAAAAGAACCAAGTTCACCTTCACATCCTCATCATTACTCCCAGGGTATGAGGAGCCTGGCCCAGAGCTAGTCTTTTTTTGTTGTTACAGTGTCTGAGTAAATATTATCCATGTACAAAGCATCCTCAGCCCTCATATAGAGTGCCATGGGAAGAAAATACCTGTCCATGAGAACCATCCAGTATCCTGATTCATTCAGGTGTGCTGCTGAGCTGTTTAGCAACAACATATGTAGGAGTCACTGTAAAACACAAGCTGCACCTCAGGGGAAGAAGCCCCATGCAGCAACAAGAAGCTGGCAAGGCTCGATCAGAGGTCAGATGACATGGCCTCTGGCAACAACATCAACCCTTCCCCAAGCTGTGCCAACACAGGGTCCCATTGCTCTTTTTAATTGCTCCCATCAGTTAAAGCCACAAGTTGTTAGCACCCCCAAACTCCAGGGTGTTTCATTATTTTCCGTTAGTTATTTCTACCACAAAAAATGCACCTGGAAAAGCAATTGTATCTCAGCATTTATCCCTGAAAAATGAAACACTGCATTTTCTGTCACAACTGTTTCTGAGCTTCTGTTGTCAATAATGATCAGCACTCAGGGGCCAAGAAATGGTACAGTGATGGGAAGGAAACATACCCAGAAGCTCGCGCTCATGACAGGTTTCCTTTGATGAACAGCAGTATACACCCTCTGCATAGGGGGAGGGCTGAGTAGAAGAAAGGGCTGTCAAAGATGCATGGAAAGAGCAACGGCAAAACACCAGTAGAATCTGCTCATTTTTCTGGATTACTCAAAGTCCCTCCTCGGCGATCAGGGTTCAGGGAGGCAAAGCAGCGGCTGAGTATCCTCAGAACGGGACAGGAAGCATGGGGATTCTGTTGTCCACTGGTGCCAGGAGTGCAGTCATCTCTCTCCTTCCCACTGGCTCCTCCAGCGCGGGGATGGGGGAGCTGTTTCAATTGCAGGGTCACACAGAGAACAGTCGGTGCAGCAGTATGTTGCCAGGAGAGGAATGCAACAGCCATGCCACATGTGCTCACTTCTCCTCCCCTCCATTCGTTCATGCGTGGGAGGAACCTGCAGTCCCTGGCCTCGCATCACAGCACTAAGAAGAGGATCAGCACGACCAACAGGACTGCAAAGAGGATAGCTATGGCACACCACTGGCGCCGATCTGGAAGGCAGGACATGAGGGTTAGCTCTCATGGACTTCACACCCCCCAAAAAACCGCTACTCCCAACTCAGGGCAACGCCTTGGGAGCAGGAAGGGGCCAGAATGTGACATGATGGTGGCAGAGGCCCCTGAGCCAGCCTGGGCACCTGGTGCTCTAATACTGCCTTGCTTCTGGCCGGCGCTTCACAAGCATCACAACCTCTCTAGCCCCCTTAAAATGCCGCTCGGAATAATCACGCACTTGGTGTATCAAGTTTTTAACTAAAATCTGGGCATCTTAGCTTTCTGCAGGTGGTTAGCACATCTCTGAAAAGGGTATGGGCATGGGGGTCACAGATCAAAGCCTGTCTGCTTTAATCTCCCACCAGAGTCAAGTCATTTAAGTCAACAATAATCATGATCTTTTCTCGGTAAGCACAATAGGAGGATGGAGAGGAGACGAAAGCTACTGCTGATCACTTCAGGCAGTAAACAGCTAAAAGCAAGCTCTGGGGAGAGAGCATGAAATTTCACACCACACCTAGGCAAATAAGAACTAAGACTTAGCCGGGCTCGGTGGCTCAGCCTGTAATCCTGCGCCTTGGGAGGCTGAGGTGAGTGGATTGCCTGAGCCCACGGGTTCGAGATCCGCCTGGGCAGGCGAAACCTCATCTCTACAATAAATCAAAAAAATTAGCCGGGCGTGGTAGCGCGCGCCTGTAGTTCCAGCTCCTTGGAAGGCTGAGGCGGAAGGATCGCCGGAGCCCAGCAGGTCGAGGCTGCGGTGGCCGGGAGCGGCCACTGCACTCCAGTCTGGGCGGTGAGACTCCAACTCAAAAAAAAAAAAAAAAGAAATATGAACATCCTGAGGAATGTCTTTGTTGTCATAGAGGCAGGTCCTCTACAGATGCAGCGTGCCGTACAACTGGCCCTTTGGTAATAGAACAGGTTTTCAGTGGAAGCTGTGTAAGCATGCCACTGTCGAGCATTTTGGATCAAATTCAGATTCCTTGTTGGCATCTGGGAGGAAGGAATAGCTACCCCCCCAAGAGCAACACATTTCTGTTGGTTCTGACCCCAGGGCCACTGCCCCACATGGATGCTGCTTTCCGGTTCCTGAAATGTCAATGGAAATGTCACATTTGGAGAAGGGAACCTGATGGCAATACAATTAAAGATGGACGAAGTTCTGCAACCGGCAGACCGGACTCTCTTAGTGCAGAGCTCCTCAGCCATTTTGAACAGTTGTGCCCCTTTTTAAAACGGCTTACCTGGCAGTTTCGACGTGTGACAGTGAAACAGTCGTGAAAACGGCTTGATGGACTTCCTTCCCTACTTAATTGCACTTGATGCCTGTTTAAAGATGATACAGCAGCTGCTCTTTAAGCTAGTCTTCCAAACAGTGTCTCCACTCCAATCCTGAGAGATTTTGACGGTGCAATTCACTAGGATCTGGTGTTCGGTGTGAAGGCCCGGGGGCCTCACAAGATACCCAAGTGCCTTGTAGTTAGTTTAGTCTAATGCGTGTGTGCACACATGTGTGCTTGCATGGGAGACAGAGAGCACCTTAGCATACATAGTCTGATCCACCGGAAAAGAGGCAAGCTTTTCATATTATATGACGTGTCTTTTCTGAAGGTGTCCTGTTATCAGCCAACCTGTCATTAAATATTGATGTTCCTGCAGCAAGGCACGGTTCCAGTTCCTGGCTCTGCAGGCCCTAAGGAGACATGTAAGTAAATCCTGGCCTGAGAGTTGTTTACAATGGAGTGTGGAAATAAGATAACTAACAGAACAAGGCAGTCTATGATATGTGCCAAATGAGGATTTTGCAAAGGGGTCCTTCTGTAAATTCTGTTTGTTCAGGCTATTTAAAAAATATGTGCATAAAAATACACATAATATCATGTTATCTATGCGACTGGGGCATAAATACAGCAGATCCTAATATACTGAATTCCTGTCACCAGGACGTTTTTAATCCAAACTGAATTAAAGTATTCCCTAGTTCAGAGCTACATTTTAAATTTAGTGATGAAAAGATTGAATTGATATGTAGGATTCACCCCTCTGAAATCATGTGAGAGCAAAACTGCTGAGCTTGGTGTATAAGCTTAATTTCAAGACTGTCTTCGTCTTTGTGGGAAAATTGTCCACTGGCAGTCTCTGAAGACACTGGGGAGGGATTGTGAATGTGAAAGCTTTTAAGGAAATAAATATGAAATAATTGGTTCACTGTTCCGAGGCTGGAATGGACACTTTGGAGAGTGCCTGATTCAGCTGTCCCTGTGTCAGGGGACGCAGGGAGGGGGCACCCGTTACAAGCTACTTCCCAAGACCCTTCCTCCTCCAGAGAGTCCTGGATGCCTGACCGGGTGCAGCAACTCTGGGCCACACCTGACACTGTTGTTGCCCAGGGAGCTCCCTGAAAAGTTGCCGTCCTTTCCTTTTCTGTAATATAAAGGGACTAGGCTAGAACAGTGTTCTGCCTTTAGTTCTGCAAAACATCGATAGTCAGTGGGAAAGAATTTCATGGCGAAGTAAGTTTGGGAACAGTGACATACCCCATCTTGTTTTTTGAGGAAGCATAAAGTATATTTGCATAAACTTACTTTGGTTTAACCATCCATTTCCTTGACTAGTTACTGCCATCACCACTCTCTCCCATGGATCTAGACTTCCATAGTACACAGTTTGGGAAAGGGTGGATTAAATAATTGCTGAGTCCCTTCCAGTTATTGTATTCCATGACTCCATGAATTTTTATTAAATTACCTTATCACGGAAACGTAGACAGCAACTTGTTCTACTCCATTTAGCTTAAAATTGCTTTTAATCTAGGTTTTAAGATATCAATATTCAGTTAGAAAAGGCTGCCTGTCCCACCTATCAGTATTCTTTAATTTTAGGGAAAGCTGCAGATACACAACTTTATGACACTCAGGCTGATTTCCCAGTTTGGGAATTCTTGGCCCTTGGCTTTTCCCATCTGTCTTTACCTTGCAGAGAGACCAAACGAGACAGAACTTAATCGTGTTTGCACACTGTCGAACACCTGCATGGAAAGTATTTCAAAAGTCAAATTCATGGTGTCGTATCCACACAGTGCCAGATAGGAAATAGCCGCATTTTTTTTTTCCCCATTAGAATGAGAATTTCCACGTGGCTGTTTAACGTTGCCTTGCACCTCAGATTAAATGGTACTTAGTCCCAAATTTTTGAAAGAAGGCTGAAGATTGAACCTCATGAGTTATGGGGATTATCTGTAGGTGGAGTGTGTTAAAAGTCCTAGGCACATCATTTGTTATAGATGGTTGAGAATGGCCTGCATTTTAATAAGCATGATCAACTGTGCATATCTTGTCATATGAACCATCAATTAGCACAGTGTAATTTAACAAGTGAGCACATGCAGATAGGAACACCCTTGGGAAGGAGGCAATGCTGAAGTCAAATTATTTCTGACAGTGTGCAACTTGTATGCAGGTAGTCATTATCAGAAAGTAATGATTATCCAGAAGGAAAAGTGATTTTTATGGTAATGTGCTTATGACTGACTGCTGGTATTTAATACCTTAAGGTAACAGCAACTTCAGTTTGTTCCATCCCTAATTTGATCACATTTGCAAAAAATTCTTAATTCACTCACTAAACCCAGGTGTGATTTTGTGTGTTTACGGCAAAACCTACAGAGTTTTCTAAAATAATAGAAAGAAATCATTTATATACAGTAACAACATTAATGATCACATTTCTATAGATTAGAAGTACAGTGATGTAAATAATCAAATATTCTATCTAATAGAGAGTTTCTAGTAACTCCTTGTGGGATTTTTATTTTTCAAAGTTTTAGAATTCAATGATACAGTCGTTTTTTTAATAGAAGTACCTTAGATTTATTTAGAATTAACTTAGAATTCCTAAGCCAAATTTATATATTAGCACAAGACGTACTTAAATCCTTTATGGGGCTGGGCACAGTAGCTCACACCGGTAATCCCAGCACTTTGGGAGATAGAGGCAAGAGGATTGCCTGAGTCCAGGGGTTCGAGACCAACCTGGGCTACTTGGCGAGACCTCGTCTCCACAATAAATTAAAAAATTAGCCAAGCGTGGTGGCAAGCATCTGTAGTTCCAGGTACTTGGAAGGCTGAGGCAGAAGGATCACCTGAGCCCAACAGGTAGAGGCTGCGGTAACTATGAGTGTGCCACTGCACTCCAGCCTGGGCGACAGAGTGAGACTCTTACTCAAAAAAAAAAAAAAATTCTTCATGGAAAACATGAACTAGAAATCTGATTGAACAATCTAATTTGACTCTTCCTTGGTTGATTCAGGAGGAAATTCTTCCCTTGTGCTTCAGGGTCCTTGTAATGTGGTAACCCCAAATCTGAAAGGGCTTGTGCATGATGGTTACCCATTCCAAAGAAATCACCTGGAGGTCCAGCAGGGAGAGGCAAAAGTTTATTCAAACTTATGGGAGGCACTGATGGCAGCAGGTCAGTAAAGACTGTGCCTCGGGATAGTACAGCAAGCAGTTTTATAATCCTAGCTAGCCAGTTAATCATTCAAATTCCTCTACGGTGTTTGTACTTACATTGATCGAGAGTGATGACTACATTATCTTAGGTTTGCTTGGTCACTTGCATTCTGTGATGGGTCACCTGCATTCCATGCCTCTTTACTGGGAATATGCATGTCCTTCAAAGACCAAAT
>CAUYQG010209224.1:0-44210 GCA_963574415.1 Tarsius wallacei
CCTGAATCCAGGGGTTCGAGACTAGCTTGGGCAACTTGGCAAGACCTTATCTCTACAATAATCAAAAGATTAGCTGGATGTGGTGGTGTGCATGCCTGTGGTTCCAGCTACTTGGAAGGCTCACCTGAACCCAGAAGGTCATGGCTGTAGTGGCTGTGAGCGTGCCACTTTACTCCAGCTTGAGCAAAAGCATTATACTCCAACTAAAAAAAAAAAAAAAAAAAGATAAGATACACTGTGGCCATTAAAAGCTGGCTCATCTGGCTGTGATTGACAATGGCTTTCCTGCTGTGCCCAAGGCTTGGCCTCCTTTGCCTCCTTTCAAAAGTGACTCTGGTACAGATTCTATAGGAGTCTTCGTTCTAGTCTTGGCTCAACACCTAATAATCGGATGCTAGCAAATACATGGGCCTTTAAGCCTAGTTATCTCATGTTTGCACCCCAAGATGAGTGTAATGAGTGTGGCCTGGGAAATCTAACTTGAAAAACGAGGCACTGAGCCTTCCAGATTTTCTTCAAGTCTGCCTTTGACTCAGCTTGCAGACAAATGCTGTCTGTGCCTGTCATCTTCAGATTGTTATTAACGTCTCAGTATTTTCAGGGCTCTCTACAGCCTGTTTGATAAAAATCTAAGTTTCCGCTTCTCAGCGTGGGGAGTGAACACAGAGATCAGAGTAGGACATGGCTGTCAGTTTCATAAAATAATAATAATAATAACAGCTCCCCAGTAGTGTCTCAGACATCGAGGTTTGTGCCCACATCAGCGCTGACCTTGCATGCACGGTCCAGGAGAGCTAGGGGTGGGAGGACCAGAGGCGGAATATGGACACTTTCCCTCTCCTCGGCTCAGAAAACCCATCTGGGGATCTGCACCTGCTCGTATACACAGAGACGCAGGTGAGAGATAGACCTGGCGCCTTTGTTGGAAACAACCTACACGTTCATCAACAGAGGACTGGCTGCATAAACCAGCGCACATCTGTGCAAGGGACATGAGGCAGAACTAGAAACGAATGGAGCAGAGCCAGGAGCACTGCCTTGTCAGCTCTCCACACATGCTGTTAATTTAAAAGGGAGCTGTAGAATACATGTGGCATGATACCATTTGTGTGCAGCAAACCCACTTGGCGGGTACATAAACATGTGTGTAAAATATGCTGTCATGAACAAGGAAGGATCTGGAAGGACACAAAGCACAGTGTTCACATTGGTTGCCAACTGGAGCTTGGGTCCTGGCAATGAGGGCAGAGGTGAGGAAAGACCCCGGTGGCACCATTCAAAATGGTAGCCGCTAGTCACTTGTGGATATTCCAATTAAATTTAAAACATTCAGCTCCTCCACACTCGCCACACATCATATGTTCAATAACCACACGTGGCCTTCCTTTCGGCCGGAACCGCCATCTTCCAGTAATTCACCAAAATGATGAACACAAAGAGAAAGAGGAGGGGCCACCCAGTACATGTTCTCCAGGCTGTTCAGAAAACATGGAGTTGTTCCTTTGACCACGTACATGCGAATCTACAAGAAAGGTGATATTGCAGACATCAAGGGAATGGGTACTGTTCAGAAAGGAATGTCTCACGAATGTTACCATGGCAAGACAGGAAGAGTCCACAATGTCACCCAGCATGCTGTTGGCATCGTTGTTAACAAATCAAGGACAAGATTCTTGCCAAGAGAACTAATGTGCGTATTGAACATATTAAGCACTTGAAGAGTCGAGATAGCTTCCTGAAACACGTGAAGGAAAATGACCAGAAAAAGAAGGAAGCCAAGGAGAAAGGCACGTGGGTTCAGCAGAAGCACCACCAGCCTGCTCTACCCAGAGAAGCACACTTTGTGAGAACCAACGGAAAGGAGTCCAAGCTACTGGAACCTATGAATTCATGGCTTAATCGGTGTCAAAAATAAATGCTCTCTGGACCATAAAAAAATAATAATAACCACATGTGGTCAATGGCTACCACACCAGACAGCACAGGTACAGATCACTGACATCACTGCAGAAAATTCCCTTGAACAACTCTTAGAGCATGAGTTTTTAGTTGAATTTCCTCCCCCTCCCCCAACAAAATGTTTGATGTGTTACTCATCTCATTTAACATAAATATAATTTTTAATGTTTCTTCCATTTTTTCCCTTCAGAAGAAAAATAGCAAAATCTGATAGGAAAAATTTTCTGTCCAAAGATTTGGAACCTAGATGAAAACACACACACGCAGGGCCTCTCCTCTGTACTTGCTCAGCTCTACTCTTCTTGCAATTGCCATTCGACGGAGTGGAAGGTAAGAAGTAGGATGCACAGGTCTCTGTCCCCTGACAGGCACAGTGTGCACAAGGGCAGTCATAACAAAAGGAAGCACAAGTGTCACTGGGGTTAGAGAACCAGTGTGCTGAGACTTGAGAGAGTAGAGATGTTGTTTTACTTCAGATGCTTCCTCAAGGAGATGAGATATCAGTAATGAGTAGGCAAAGAAGAAACAGGAAGGCATTCCAGGCAGTGGGAATAGCATCAGCTAAAGCATGGAGGAGCCAAGTACAGGGGAATATCCTGAGAATTCATTTGGCCAGCCGGTTTGGAGCAGCATTAGTGAAGCTGGAAGTGTTAGGGAGGGACCAGATGGTGAAATGCCCCCAAATGCCAGGCCAAGAGGAGAGAACGGTCGTTACTACTAAATAAGAGCCACTATCACCCTTGACAGTGCTCTTAGAGAACGTGTAAGGAATCTCCTTCCAGCGGACAAATAGATAAAGCATGCCCTGACTCTCCAGGAGGCTACTAAGAAGGTGCCTATCCTGGAAGAGGAGCAAGACAAGGCCTTGAACTAGAAGTGTCCAGTTGGAGGTGTGACATACTTGGGGAAGTCACACTGGGCAGTGTGTGACATGGGGAGGCTGGGGGCATAGCTGGTCTCTGGCCCGCTGTGAAGTGCTAGGTGGGAAAAAAGGGAAATCAGAAAGAAAGCAGAGGTTTCTGACTGGTGTCTACCTGTCCCAGAGCCAAGGTGCTGACACCTGAGACCAGGATAGAGGACTGGAGATAAGGTGGGGTGAGCACAGGCGACACTCTGCTGCTCTCCCTCCCTTCACCTGTGAGGTGACTCAACAGAGCTGACAGCTGGGGACATGTGGAGGGTGTCTAGGGGAGACATTCAGAGACAAGGAATGGCAGAAGGCCACGGACAGAGCCTGCCAGCATCTACCGGGCCACAGCGGGTGAGTATAACAGCCCAGGAGCAGAGGCCATAGTCACAGAGGGAGGTGAGGGCCCAGGGGGCACCACACTTAGGGGAGGTGAGTTTCAAGAAGGAAAATGAGAGAGGAAGAACAGTGAGAACTGTTCTTCTCAGCCTCAGGCCTCCACTGGTGGCCTTCCCTGAAGGTTCTCATTAGGGAGAGGACGCTGGAATTTCAGAGTGAGTGAGTAATGACTATGAGAGGGAAGGTGCAATCTCAGCCTCAGTGACTGCTGGCTTGAGAAGCATAGTAAAATGCCACACGAATCGTGTACTCAACAACAGTGGCAGAAGGTGATGCTTGGCCTGTCTGAATAGAGCAGCATGGATGTGCTGCTCTGGCAAGCACATCTCCCACCAGGTGGGAAACCGTTAGGAATGCAGGCCGCTTCTACCGGCAGAAGTGCAGGCCCTTGGAGCCAGTGCTCACTGGGCTGGGACAAATGCGTGAGGTGGGCCTGATACCTTCTGGCTTCAAGCTGTGACCTCAAAACCCCAAATGTCTTTTGTAGCTTTGATGATAAAATTGCCACAAATCTGTTGTTGGCATTTTGCTTTATAATTTGATGAGTATTCACTTTAAAAACATTACTCATCAGTATAAGTAACATATTGTTTACATTTATGGAAGGAAGTGCTTTGTGGGCCTTTTAAGGCTCCAGGAATCCCAATAAATGAAAGGGGAAAAAGTGAAAGCTTATGTGTAAGCTTTCTTTAAGATGATCTGAGCTCCGCGTGGGAATTCATTTCTCTGAATACTTACTACTTGGCACATTGAGGCATTTGGCTTCTTTTTTTAAAAGTACATGCGAACTATGGGGGGTAAGAATCATTTCAATAAACAACTTCTCTCAGAGAGCCTGCAGCATAGAGAGTAGATTCTTATCACATGAAAACAATATAGTGTCAGAAATCAGGATCTGGGATTGACAACACATTTATGCTTTCCTCTTTCCCGAAATATGCCCCGTTTCCTATTGTGGTCACCAGGCAGTCTATAAAAAGCAGGGTTACCTCAAGCTTTCTAAATGAACACACAGTATCAAATATAGAAACAGAGGAAGCTTCATTGTTATGGAGCCAAATTGATTGAGATCAAGTATAAGTGCTTTAAACATACAGACAAAACTCACAGATTTAAGACACAGACTCTTAAAAGCTAAGAATCCAAGATCAATCATTCAAATGCCCAAATATATCATCAGAGAGACTGCTGCAGCATGAACATGGTGCCAGAGCACAAGACAGGCACCATGCCCAGAGCCTCTAAAACATAGAGCCAGGACCAAGGTGGTTGCAGTGCCAAAGGGAAATTTCAGAAGCAACACTTTTGAAATGCAAAACAGAATCAGGAGCAAGCACCAGGATTCTGCACAAATGCAAAACAAGTACTAGGTTGAACCCTACTAAAAATGCCAAGTAAGCAGCAGGACAAGCAGAGCCAAGACCCATTTTTAATGAGCCGCTCCAGTGAGCATGGGCATTCTGGGAACACCTGTGCCAGAAAGATCCTGCCCACCATGAGAAGCAAAGAGCAGACAGCATGAGAATGCAGCTGGAAAGAGACAGTTTCTTAAAGAGCTGTATATGAGGAATGCAGACCCCTCTTCCAAAGCAGGCAGGTCCTCAGGCCCCTGGAGAAGGTGCCCCATTATTGCCATGTTGTCATCAAAAGGATCCATGATGGTAACGTGTATTACAACCTCCCCGATGAGCTTCAATAACAGCGAACATTCACTAAGCTCTCACTGTGAGTCCGGAACTGTTAGGAAGTTTGAATGCATTTTTGTTTAATCCTCCCAGCAAAACTGAAGTAGGGCGTATTGTCCCCATTTTAAGGATGAGGAAAATGAGGCTTAGGGCAATTAAGTAACATTTCCAAAGTCACATAACTGCTAAATGGAGTAGCTGGATTTCAGCCCAGGGTTGTCCGACTGCAGGGTCTTCACACTCAAACCCTGGCTTGCAAAGGAGACACCGAGATGTATTTGTTTCAATGTGCTGTTAGGAAAAAAATTAGTTTAGCCAGGGAGTATAGGTCATTGTGCAGAGATGTCACAAGCCAGCAATTATTAAGAAACAGGTGACTAATAAGGCCATTAGAGGCTCTGCGTTCTTAGGAGAATGACATTACTGTGAGGTCACAAAAGCCCCAAGGAGGAAATGGAAAAATCGATCCTTCATGCTGGGGCCTGCTCGGCCACGCATGTGATTGTGCTGAGACAGTGCCTGAGGCCTGGTAGAGTCTGGCTTTGTTTTGTCATTTAAGGTCCCCTGAGAGTCAGCAGTGCCAATGGCAGTGCTCAAAAGACAGCCCTTCTACCCAGATGGCCCTGCTTTATAGGCCTCCACCCACGGCCCTGCCAGCACCATCAGCCTCCCGGCTGCCAAAGGGCTGGACTGCCCGGGTCAGTTGTCTTGTAGCATGTGGCCCTAGCCAGCAGCTCTCAATGAGCCCTTTCACCAGGAATTGGGGACCGTCTTGGACTTTGGGTAAAAGCCCCAGGGCAGGCTGGCACAGGCCTTGGCTGTCTCCTAGCGTCCCCACTGCCAGCACTGCAAAACAGGGACTGCTTGCACGGATGTTTTCTTCTCTTCCTGGGTTTCCTACTGCTTTATTGCGACAGTTAACGTGCAATAAGATGCACAGATCTTAACAGTTCAGCACCTTGAGGTTTCACGGCCGTTTTTACACTTGTGTAACAACCACCTGGCCAAGAGATAGGTCACTTCTGATCCCCTCACAAAGTCCCCATTTCCAGTCAATCTACTGGCCCAACCACTACCTGATTTCTAGCACCATAGATTTGTTTTTGCATGTGTTCTTACAAAACCATTCCTAAAACATAACTAGAAGAGTTTAGACAACTATCCTCAAGGCCTTTGATGATGAAAGACATTTAAAATTATATTTATGTTCTACCAATAAAATACACACTGACTATAGAAAGTGTGAAAAATACAATTTTTTAAAAAAGAAAATTAAAACCATCCATGATCTATTGCCTAGAAATAACCCCTGTGTTCTGCTGCGTTTCTGTCAAGGGTGGTACATACGTAATTATTACAGGCTGGCCCCTGATGTGGCATTAGCTTTTTTAAAAAAATAAATAAAGTTTGTTGCTGCTCACTTCAGAGTAGGCCAGCTAGAGTTGCTCATGTGACAGGCAGCTCAAACAGAAGTCAATCTGCAATTCAGGGTGCCAACTCTGGTGGTTCATTGGAGCCAACATCTGAATTCACATGTATTCTCTTCTGTGGAACATGTCTGACTCTCTTTTCCCCACTGACAGTCACATGGGCTTCTCATAGCTGCTCAGAAGGACAATGGCTAATTTTTTGATATTATCCTCTCCCCAAGGTGAACAGCCCATATGCCATTCACCCAGACCTCCCTAACATGTACTCCAATTTTGATAATCATTTTCATCCACTTTCACAAAATGCAGTAACAGATATGCACTTAATTTTATTTAAACTTTCTTCTTTAAAAAAATGGCACTTTTTTTTTAAAGTTAGAGTCTCACTCTGTCACCTAGGCTGGAGTGTAGCGGCACAGGCACCGCAGCCTTGACCTGCTGGGCTCAGGCAATCCTTCCACCTCAGCCTTCCAAGTAACTGGAACCACAGGTGCACACTACCAAGTCTAGCTTATTTTTTGGTATACTGTAGAGACGAGGGCTCACCAAGTTGCCCAGGCTGGTCTCAAACCCCTGAGTTCAGGCAATCCTCTCACCTTGGCCTCCCAAAGTGCTGGGATTACAGGCTTCAGTCACCACGCCTGGCCAAAAAATGGCACTTTAATGACATTCTTCAGATGAGTTGGAGTTTTCTGGAGATCCAAAGAATACCAAGATGTTGATTTCTGCATCTCCTTTTACAGACATGTCTGAGCAGTAAGGTGACCAACCCTAAGCCATCCACATTTTGTTCATCCAGTCATCTATCAATGGACACCTGGGTTGCTTCCACTTGTACGTTATTGCAAATAATGCTGTTTTTTTTTCTTCAAGTCTCTGCTTTACTTCTTCTGCATATATAGCCAGAGGTGGAATTGCCGAATCACATGGTTAATTCTATCCTTAATTATCTGAGGTGTCCCCATACTGTTTTTCACAGTGAGTATACCATTTTACATTCCCACAAGCAGTACACGATGGCCCCAAATTCTCCACATCCTCACCAACACTTGTTATTTTCTGCTTTGTTGATAACAGCCATCCTGATGGTATGAAGTAGCAGATCATTTATATGGTTTTGAGTCATCTTTCCCCAATGATTAGTGGTGTTGAGCATCTTTTCATGCGCTTGTTGACCATTTGAATATCTTCGATTTTTCAAGAGACAGAGTCTCACTATATTGCCCAGGCTGGAGTGCAGTGGCTATTCATAGGCATGAGCCCACTACTGACCAGAACAGGAGTTTTGATCTGCCCTGTTTCCAACCTGGGCTGACTCAACCCTTCTTGGGTGGTCCCCTGCTCCTGGGAGGTCACTATATGGATGCGGAACTTAGTACAGATTCTGGATCAGCATAGCACACTAAAACCCAGAACCCCTGGGCTCAGCTGATCCTCCCATCTCAGCCTCCTGAGTAGCTGGGACTACAGGCAAGAGCCTCGTCCAGCTGCTTCTTTGAAGAAATGTTTAGTCCAGTCCTTTGTCTACTTGTTAATCAAAGTTGTTTGTTTTTGTTGAGCTATGGGCATTCTTCATATTTTCTGGATGCTAACCCCTTATTCAATATATTATTTGCCAATATTTTCTGCAGGTTACCTTTTCCCTCCTTTGATAGTGCCATTTGTTGCAGAAGAGTTTTTAAATTTTGGTGTCGCCCAATTGGTAATGGTGCTTTAAGTAAGAGTTCACGTGGGAAA
The DNA here is from genome assembly GCA_963574415.1 of Tarsius wallacei. Classification (NCBI taxonomy): domain Eukaryota; kingdom Metazoa; phylum Chordata; class Mammalia; order Primates; family Tarsiidae; genus Tarsius; species Tarsius wallacei. Next base: position 8,118 of record CAUYQG010209224.1, read on the forward strand.
AAAAGACAATAGTGTTGGACTAAAACAGACCTGGTTGTTTTCTTAGCCAGGCCACTAATGAGCTGGGTGACCTTGGACAAGGCATTTAACTTCTCTGAACCTTATTATCCTTATCTGAAAATGGGAGAGGAAACAGGGAAAGGGGATATCCACCATGCAGGACTTTTGTGCAACTTGAATGTACTTCAAGCAGGAAGGGTAGCACCTGGCACCCGGAAGACACACACCTCTTACCCACCCTTACCCCAGCATACTTGTCATGCCACTGGACAGGATGCTGGGACAGACACTGAATGAACAAAAAGAGTATTATCCCTGTCCTACCAATGAGGAAGCAGACTCAGAGCCAGATTACATAAAGAACCTGAGAGAGCAGAACCCACATTCCCACTGGGATCTTTTGGAAACTCCTGCTCCGGGTGTACCACCAGCCCCTGCTACTTCAGCCACTGGATGGGAAAGCTGGGGGAACTTCAAGTCCACCCAGTCCAGCTCTCCCAATTTACAGATGGTGAAACTAAAGCTGAGAGAGGTTGAGAATCTTGCCCCAATTCACACAGCAATGAAGCCTGAGTCAGCCCTCATGGCCAGCTCTTCCCCCTCCACCTTCCCACCCCCCTCCAGGAGAGAAATGTCCTTGATAAGGCAGGGCTGTGTTGATGGTGCCTAATGCCACCCACGCCTCTCCAGAACACTCAGCCCTGTTCTCCAGGAGTGCTGTCTTGGGGAGAGGATGTCGTCCTTGTAGTTCTGCAGGACAGCTTTCGGACAGTCAGGGGTATTCACTGTTTGACCAGCCGCTGGGCCCACTAGGTCAAGGCACCTTAAGGAATTGGATGACAGCAATGGGCAGATCCTGCCATGTTTTCCTTCTGCTTTGTCTGGATATGGCCTGCAGCAAAGGTCTGCAGACCTGTGATTCCATACACTCGGAGCCTGCCGGGGGCGTGTAGTGGTTTATCAGGAACATTCTGGCTGGTGCTTCCAGGCAACAAGATACAGACATTTATTGCCTTTGCCTCAAAAGGCCTTTCCATCTTTCTTGTTTTGTAAAAGAGTAACACACAAACACTATGAATGGAAATGAAAATAAAGACTTACCCTTAATTACACTATTAAAAATGACCTTCCTTTCTGAAGAAAAGATGATGACAATTAACCTGAGCTCCACAAACCAAGGAGGAAATATGTGAGAATTCTCTCCGTCTTAACCATCTCAGCAGGTAGGTCAGGGGCTGCTTCTCATGACTAACACCTCAAAGTGTGGAGAAAAGGCCAAATGCCCATATTCCAGTATATTCTTTATTTATGTGGAATTATGATTGATGTGGGAAGGCACATTAAGATGACAAAATACCGTTGCTGTCACTACGGGACTCTCTCTGACCTTTCAAGAAATACCCAGCCCATGCTCATTGATACCCTGGAAACACGGGCTGCTATGTATGAACATATGAATGAATAATATTTATAACTATTTTAGAGTTCAACACAAGCATTTGAACTCTTACTACTACATGCCAAAATTCTCTGCTAGATGCTAGGGAAAACAAGGCCTGATTAAGACAGACCGTGTCCTCAAGAGAATCACATATCTATTATGTAAAGAAATAAGTGACATTCAGTGTGACAAATAAATGACAAAAAGAACAGAAAGAATAAGATATGGTAGGGGCATGAAGGAGGTTTGGTGGGAGGCTGCAGAACTCTGGATTTTTCCAGCATCCATCCTATATGAGTCTATTCTAGAAGAATCCCTCCTGCACAAGTCGTGAGAGGTTATGAGATGGGGGAGACACATCATTTTATAGCAAGTAGTTCCTTTTTTTTTTTTTTTGAGTTGGGGTCTCACTGTGTCACCCAGGCTGGAGTGCAGTAGCACAACTGTGGCTCACCACATCCTTGACTTCCTGGGCTCAGGCAATCCTTCTACTTCAGCCTCCCAAGTAGCATGAGCCACCACGCCCAGCTAATTTTTCGATTTGTTGTAGAGACAAGGTCTCGTTGTGCTATTCAGGCTGGTTTCAAACTCCTTGGCTCAAGAGATTCACCCACCTCAGCTTCCCAAAGTGCTGGGATTACAGGCATGAGTTCCTTTCTAAGAGATCTTCAGGCAAGGTCTTGATAAATGTTCTTGTAATTTAGGAATTATCCTTCATGAAATTTATAAACATTATTTCTAGTATTATCAACCTAAATAGAAAGTTGGAGTGTGGAAAGAAGTATTTCTGAATAGTTATAATTAATGTAGATATTCTGTCAAGCTAAGAATCTGAGATTCGTGGCTTTTGGATGCTTGAATTCATCTGGGTCCTCCTGCACAGAAATGAGAAAGTTAGCATTTGAATCCAGGAATCCTAATTCCCAGATTTATAGACAGACTATTCTGTCAGGTTACCTACATACTGTAGGGCACTGAGTTAAAAATCCATACGGGTGCCTGATGAGGGCCTTGTATACCCACGTCCTAGATGTAAAGCCACAAGTAAACTATGAAATATCTACTAAAGTATTTGTTTAGAATTCTCTTATAGTGAAATTTACTGTTTGGCATGAGACACGTGCATCTGCCGTCAGGTACAAAAGCAGTGTTTTCGTCTCCCATGAAGCTCTGTGAGTGCTTGCTTAGGAGGCAACGGAGTGAATGAACTTGAACCAGTTGCATGACCTTGGGCCATTTATTGAACTTCTGAATCTCAGCATTCTCCACTCAACCATAGAAATAATGACAACCACCTCCAATGGGTTGTTTTCCAATGAGATAATGAGTAGAACTTATGTAAGGAAGAAACATTGCTAAATTTCAGTAATGCCTACAGATTTAGAATTGTACAAGGATTTAGTTAAAGATGTCACCTCTATCCTTTTTGTGGTCTCAGAGATTTTCTTCTTTCCAGTGCAGAAATGAGAGGGACACAATCACTGACCATGGAACACATACTTGAGAACACTGCCAATCATGTGTGTGACTAAGTCTGGGTTGTTACAACCACACTCCACTTTGTCCATCTGTCTCTAAAACACAGGTCCATGCTTCCTTGTCTATCATGCCATCACTGGTTCTTATACTGTCTTCCACTTTCACCAACCTACACTCTGGCTCTTCTCTTATGACCTTTGCTCATTTGGGCCCCCAGAGATCCTCCTGGGGCCCCTTCCACAGCCCTGTCTCCTACATTCTCCTGCTCTTCCCAAATTAACACAGTGAGTTCCACAGAGGAAAGACCTGTATCCTCTGGAATATTCAGAATGTTCTAGGGACAGTGTGATGGAGGGCTGAGTTCATACTCTGGAGCTGGAATGCCTAGGTTCAAATATCAATCATACTTATCACATAACTGGTTGACCATGGGCAAGTTAGTAAACATCTCAATGCCTCAGTTTTCTCATTTCTAAAATGGGAATAATAATCCTTCCTCACAGAACTTGGGGAAGATTAAATCAGTTAAGACATAAAAAGTGTTTAGTCCAGATGAATGTATGCAGCATCGCTTGGCACATAATAGCGCTCAGTGCACGCAAGCAACACTGATAGCAATTGTTATTCAGGGCACATCTGAGGCTGAAATACATAGAGGGTCAGAAGTCACAGAAAGGCAAGTACAAAAGATGACACCTAGCTCAGAATTCATGCATTCATTCAACAAGGTTTTGAACACCTAATGCATACTAGGCAGTGTTCTCTGTGTTAAAGATGGAGTAGGATGTAAGAGATATGAACTTCCTGCTTTCATGGAGCTTATGGTCTAGCGGGGGAAACATACAAGAGAAATATTAGATAGTGATAAATGGCCACACAGTGAATTAAAATAAGGAATGTGAGTCAGGCCCAGTGGCTCATGCCTGTAATCCCAGCACCTTTGGAGGGCAAGCAGGAGGATCACTGGAGCCCAGGAGTTTGAAACCAGCCTAGGCAACATAACAAAACCTTGTCTCTTATCTTTAAAATAAATAAAGGAACATGAATGAGAGTGACTAGACTGTGAAGGCAGGAACAACTGCTCCAGGGACATTCTCTCAAAAGACCACATCATCCATCAAGAGAAATAACATCCAGATCTGCAAAGGCAGCAAGAACCTCAGCTAGTCTACCTTATGGCACACCAGGAAACAGCTGAGGACAGAGCCAGTGGCAGTTTCACAGTGGAGAGCCAGTTACTGAACCGCTCCACAAACTTGCATCTGGACCCATCTTAATACCCTGTAAATGGTACAGAGCAGATTAGGGTGACTATATTTTCAAAAGAAATGTCTAGTTTACCAGGAATTATGGAATATCTCCTCTTTTAGGATGAACTCCTCTCAGATCTTAGCATCTCCAAAAATAGTATTTGTCCTAGGCAACCTCATTAAAAATAATTTTATGATGCTAATGAATCTTGTAAATGACTTTCCCAGTCTTAATTTTGGCCTATGGGAAGCTCAAAACTGAATTTGCAACAGGGCTTACTTGTACATATTTTTTTCCTGAAATAAATTTATTCATTTTTTTCTGTTTAAGATTTTCTTTGCTTTGATCTCTTTATTTATTGTCGTGCGTGTGTAAAACATATGCCCCAAATCTTCTTTAGAACAAGTTAAATTATAGTAAAGGTATAGTTCTAGGCAATTTAGTATCTATTTTTAAATCAACTGGTTTTTACATCTGCTTATATAACCCACATTTTACGTACCATGGAAATGCTTTTTCAAAAAGTTTCAATTCACTTTATTCCCCCACCCCCTCCCCAGCATGTGTGCACATGTGCGCGCATGCGCGCGCGGGCACACACACACACACACACACACCATTTTTTTAGGGGTCACATTTTTCGTGCACATATATAGTACATAACTTGTGGTCCAAAGCTTTTCACCTTCAGCTTCCACAACTGTCAGCGACAACTCTCTCCTCCTCGGCTTCTTTTCATTTTCACATCATCCACTCCCCTCCATGGGGCATAGTACCCCCAGTTTCATTTCCCTAAAACATCACTTGAGCAAATCAGTCCTTTGACAGCTTCAAACCGTCAGTGGCTCCTACTGCTCATAGGATAAGTGAAACTCCTTGTCCTGACAGCATCTCCTGCCCATCACATAGTTCTAAGCCTGAACTCTGCCCATGCCCAGGCAGCCCCTAACTTGCCATGGACAGGTCTCTCTCCTGACCTTTGTGCACTCACCTTCACCTGCCTCCTTTCTCCCTATCCCTCAGTGCCCAGCAGGACCTGCTCGCCTCTGAAGCCCTCCCAAGTGGCCTTCCCTCTCATGGTCTCTTCCACTTCCAAGATATTGCAAACTGACCACCAGATGAGAAACTCTATTCCACCTTGCACAACTTTGCCATTTTACTGAACTTAATCCTTGTATCACTGATTTTTTGTGTGTGCATGTTTTACAACTTGTTGCCTACTTAAATTCTAATGTTCTTGAGAAAGGGCTTTTAAACTTTTAAACATGGCCAGGTGCAGTGGCTCATGCCAGCAATCCCAGCACTTTGGGAGGCTGAGGCAGGAGAATCACTGGAGCTCAGGAGTTCAAGACCAGTCTGGGAAATATGGCAAGACCTTGCCTCTACCAAAAATAAAAAATAAAAAATAAATAAAAAAAATTAGCCAGGCCTAGTGGTGCACACCTGCAGTCCCAGCTACTGGGGAGGCTGGGTTGGAAGGATCACCTGAGCCCAGGAGGTTGAGGCTGCAGTGAGCTGTGATCATGCCACTGCTCTCCAGCCTGCGTGGCAGAGTGAGACCCTAACTCAAAAAGAAAAAAGAAGAAAACACATTAAATGATATATATTTTCTATCAAATTAGCAAAGATTAGGGAAAATCTCAAAATTTAAATGCTTTTGAGAGTAGAGGGAGCTAGGTACTCTTGTAACTATTAGTGGGAGTATAAATGATACAAATTTGACAATACATAACAAGTGTTTACCATGTTTCTATACCTTGACTAATCCATTTGGAGGACCACAGCCGGGGGTGGGGGTGGGGCGGGGAGTGTCCAAAGTTCAGAGAAAGCTCTGGGCACCAGCTACTTCTCTAAGGCTATAATACAGGAACTTTATATACGCTCCTAAATGTACAGTAAGGGAATTGTATATACATTCAGTGGACTGTTACACAGCCATTAAAAATAACACCCTGGGGCAGGGGGGCAGGCAGGCTTACATGCTAGTGCTAAGTGAAAAAAATAGACTATAAAATTATGTAAAGTGAATGATTCCAACCACATACATGAATGCATGGAAGATATTAAAACAGTGAAAGTTGTTATATTTGTTTATAGTTTACTGTATCTTCCAGATTTTCTAGAAGGATTGGCTGTTCTTTTAAAATGAGAGATTTCCTTTGATACAAGGAACAGTATCTTGTAGGACATATGTTTTTATTGCCTGTTTTATTTTTGCCTTTAAAAAAAAAATTAAGAAACAGAGGATTGAAGAAGGGGGAGGGGAGAGTGGGGCAGAGCTCACATCCTAATTCATCTCTGCGTGAGGTGGGTATTGCTGTCATCTTTGCAGAGCCAGGAAAGAGGCCCAGAAACACTCAAGTCAAGGTTCCCCGAGGGGCAGAGCCAGGCTGTGGGGTTCTTGGTGCCCCTTAAAGATAGGAACAGAAAGAAGGAAAAGGCAAAAGGAGGTAGTACAAAGTCACAGTGGTCATTCACAACAGAATTAAAAAGGTAGTTTTAGTGGGAGGAATTGTAGACGATTTTTTTTCTTCTCCTCTCCAGATTTTCTGTAAGGTCATATCAACGTTTCATTTTTATTTATGGACAAGAACACTCCAACCATTTGAATTCACTGAACTGTGAGCAGCAAGAGAGAAACACGCTCTATTCACCCGCACCCCTCCCAAGGGGAAAAAAGGAGTGGGGTGGGGGTGGGGGCCAGGCCTCACAGTGCCCACGTGCACAAGCCATTTGGGCACTACAGACTGTAGGAGCCTCTAGCTGTGGGAGAGGGGGCGGAAGCGTGGGAGCGCAGATACACGTGTGGGTTGTGGGAGTCGCCTGGGAAGGGGGACAGGGTATCTACAGAGAGTTCTGCAGACTGAGCCTTGGCACCTCAGGGGGAGTCTGCCTTGCCCTGCGGTCTCTCCCCCCATTTGCAACGGTTTCACTCTCCATGAAGGAAGCTGTGCCAAGTGCATTCTCCAAAAGTTGTGCACCACTGCGGCTTCCTTACAGTCAGCACTCGCAGTCACTAAGCGGGAAGAAACGCATATGCTGAGGATGAGGCGGCACTTGGAGGCAGGGAGGAATTAGTTAGAGCAGCTTTTGTTTCAGGAGGATCAGGGTGCACAGACTGTGCTAGGGGAAATCCTTTCCAGTCGCTCTTCATGGCCAGCTGCCCTAATTCTGGAGGGTGGCATTTCTCAGGGTGCCCTATCTCACCTCAGCAGGTAAATGGGGTGCTCCCAGGCAGGGTCTCTTGGTGCCAGCCAAGTTGAGAGCAACAGGGAAACTCTTATTTAATTCTAACAAAAAGAAAAACGAATTGAAATCCATTTCTGCAGAGAATTTGCCAATAATCTTTCTACCCCAGTACAAAGTGCTTTTGTTTTTCCACATCCCTTCTCAATCCGTGTTCGTAGGAGTCCCACACAAGACTGTGGGAAGTCACTGTGTCCTTTTGGAGAGCCATTTCCAGAAAGTGACTAGAGTTTAGGAAGGACTGAGGAGGCAGCTGGGGCGGGTTTGGTGAAGGGAAAGAGAGTAGTTCATTGGCTTGGTGCTGGCAAAATCAAGGTGGTCTGCTTGTGTGAGCAGGGGTGGGAGGTGATGCAGACAGGATGGCAGAGGGGAGAAGGCCCAAGGGAACCTGAGGGGGTCAAGCTCTTAAGCAACCTGTCTTGTGAGCTCAGAACCTCATGGTACACAGTCACATCCACAGACCTGGGAGGTAGATAGGCATTGCCTAAGGTCACACAGCTGTGAACCAGCTCTCAGATGGAGATGGGCTGGTCCCAGGTCTAGGATACTTTCTGTCCGAGACAGAGCTGTGCTCTCTGGCAAAGACACGGGGCTCCTGGCCTCCCTCCAGAAGAAGGAAAAAGACTGAACTGTTGCAGGTGGAGGATAAGGTGAGTGGAGGAGGAGAAGGGAGAGGAAGATGGTCCAGAGCTGGCAAGATGGGAAGACAGAGTCAGAGTACACAGATTTAAAGTGGACCAAGTCACCAAGGTGGGTGGGTAGACAAGGGACACCTTTAACTGAAGCTCTGAGGTGATTTCTGGCTCCACAGAGGGCCCGCTGCCCATCAGTTAATCAAATCCCTGGTTGGCATTGTCCTAATCAGCCTTCGCCTGTGGCACCAAGGGAACATGGAGGGCAGGGGAGAAGAAGCACGGCACCCAGAGGTCTTTTGTCTTGCTCTGTTTCATCTAATTGTGTCACCTTGGACAAATTACTTGGAAAATGAGGGGAAAATAAGAACAATTATAAGTCCATGATTCTACATTCTCTCCCCCAACCTCCCTATTCATATATATTTATTTTCTATCACTCTACTGACTTCTGGGGAGAGTAGATTTTAAGGGTCACATAGCCCCTTTCTTTTTATGAAAGTCAAGGACATACTAAAATCCAGACAGATGAGTCCTCCCCTGGGAGAGTGGGCTCCCTCTCATACCAAGACAAGGCACTCACTGAGCAATAATCTCCTACCAGCTCTCGTGACACTTTCCTTTGCTGCAGGCAACTGCCCAGAGGATGCCTTCATTATAATCTTTCTATGAATCATTCAGGGTGAGTACCATCTCTATTTGCATCTGGGGAAATAAAAACATATTCTAAAAGAGAAATGGAAATCTGTGGTGTGTCCGAAAATAGCACTCAGATATGTTGGCTTCCCAGTTCACCTTTCCTACTATCTTGCTTCATGCGACAGATGCAAACAGGGGCCTCCAACTCTCATATATGTAAGTTGCCAAATGATCTCAGACTAAATGCAACCAGGTGGCCCAGCAGAACCGGACTTCCAAATTCTGATGAGTCTGTCCTAACTCCTTCCCCACCGCAGGTGCCCCTGCAGTAGTCACATGCTTTTGTCAAGTGATCTGCAGCTTCAGGCTGCTCCCTCTGCAGAAGAGAATTGAGGGAAAAACAGAGGGAATGAAAAAACATCTACATATATATATATAGCTCTTGCCTGGAAACCTCACAGCCTCTGGGGTCATTCCCCCAGCGGCATCACTGGGACCAGCCTCCCCCTTCTTCCACTGGGTCCCCCCTAGGGAAACAGTACTTGCTGAGGGGACCTGCTGATGTCGCTCGCCCCTGGATCAGAAAGGCAGATGTGTCACCAACTGGGCAGGGAAGGAGACTGATGAACAAGTTGAGTCAGCCCCTCCCTCCCCCCATCCTTTCCCCCAGCAGAGAGGCCCGCTGCTTGCTGAGCCTTTCCTCCCTGCTCTCAGCTTCCTCTGCCTCTAACAAACTTTGTGACTCACAGTCTGTTCACAGAGTGAGGCAGCTGAGCAGCCGAGCAGCCCTGGCGATGGGTTAAATCGGGAAGGCGCTCTTTTCCACTCACTTACCCCCCTCAGGTGCAGCCTGGCCCCTGCCTCGCAGTGGGGGTGGGAGGCGAGCACAGCTCCGACTCTTGCTGGCCCTAGACTAGCTGCCAGAAACCTGGGTTCTGATGGACTTGGGGCCACTGGGAACACGAACACACACACACACACACACACACACACACACACACACACACACAGCTCAAGGAGGGTCTGCAGGCTCTCGGGCATGAGGCCCGTTTCTAGACTGCTCTGGGCTCCAGGGCTACCCTCATAGGAGCTGTAACGGAGCCCGAACGCGCTCTCGTCTTCACCCACACTGCCTGCAACACCAGAGGAATTTCTGGCACATGATGGAGCAGGGCAGTGCCTTGCGAGGGTCTGGCTAACTGTTGCACCGCAGCTGAGGGCTGGCCGTGGACGGGGTGGGGGGGAGAGGTCAAGGCTATGCTGCGCCCGCTCCGCGGCTTCTGCCCCCTCGTCACTGCGGAGAGCAAACCTGGAAGTTGGAAAGCCTGAATCCCGCGGGCTGGCGGGCGGGCCGGCGGCAGGGGAGGCCCGAGGCCACGTCCACTCAGGCCGGCGACAGGGGCGCCCGGCGCGGCGGGCTGCGAGTTCCCGGGCCCCGCCAGCACCGCCCCTGCCTCCCCGGCCGCGAGCGAGGCCGGCGCGAGCATCTCCCCGCACCCGGACCGGCTTCCCGCACAAACTCCCGAGCACAACCCGCTTTTGTCATTTCTGCAAATGCCGTCACACGACCAGCTCCACAGCACTCCCCGTCTGCTCGGCTCCGAGGGGGACCCGCTTCCCCAGCGCCTCTGCCCCCAAGGACCACCGCCCACCGCCCCCGCGCCGGCACACCACGGCCCGGAGGAGGACCCCAGGGTCCCCGGCTCCAGGCATCTTTGTCCTCCGGCACAGCCGCGCGCGCACAGGGCGACCGAAGCAGCCCAGCCGGGCATCGCGCCGGCGCCCTCGCCATCCGCCGGGACCACGCGGGGGGACAATGGTCCGCGCCCGGGAAGTTTGCGGAGTCGGCCCCGGGGCCCGAGTCCGCGCGCGGAGCCCTCCTTACCGTACATCGCGGCTGGGCGCGCGCCTCCCGGGAGGCCGGCGTGGCCGCGGCGTTTCCAGCCAGCCTCCGGCGGCGCCCGCCTCTCATTCACCGCCGGGGCGGGGGCGGGGGGCCAGCGGGGGGCCCGGCGGGGCGGGAGCGGGCGCGGGGGCCGGCAGCGGGCGGGACGGAGCGGGGCGCCGCGAGCCCATTCACGGCGGGGCTGGCCGCGGCCGCCTCCGCTCGGTGTCTGCGCCGGCTGCGCGCAGAGGGAGGAGGCTGTGCCAATGCGGACGCCCCGCCCCCCGGCTGGGCCAACGCGCGCCCGCCCCGGGCCCCGCCCCGCCCCGGCACCCCCGAACCCAAATCGCAAGATGCGCCTTTTCCGAACTGTAGCCCCACAGGCTGCAGCCCTCGCCTGGGGACTCACCCACCCGAACTCTCTGCTCCTGGCGGAGTGCTCAGGCCGACAGCTCGATCCCCCCTAACCTGCGGCCCCGAGGTCAGCGGGGGCTCTGGAAGCCGCAGGTGGACCCCGCCCTCATCTCTGTCCAGGCTGCGTAGGCTGAGCCAGAGGATGCAGGACTAGGAGCTGGGGGTAACCCTCTGCCCCCCCTTGCCTCCCTCAGCCAGGCCTCCTTCTCTGGTGAAGTCCTCCAGCCCCCAGAGGAGCCCTCCCCGCCGCTCGATGGCCAGGTGCTTGCTACCGAACAGCGTCCTTCCCCGGCCAGGTACGCAGGAAACGCACCCCACTCCCAGCCCCCAAGCGCTGCAGGAAGTCCGCTTGCTTTTCCTCTCCCAGATTTGTAAGTGCAATTCACAAGCTTTGCCGCCAGGATCTTCGACCGGCTTGAATTCCGTCTCTCCACCTGCCGCGACCCTGTGAGAAGCAGACGCCCTGGAGTTCTCTCCTGGCCTAGCTCAGGATTTCACTGCGGCTCCTCCACGTTCCACACGTTTTACAGGCCTTCCACATCTATTTCTTAGTTTCTCCCCTTGCCCCATGGTTGAGGGTTTTTGTTTTTGTTTTTTCCTGCTAGTAGAAACTACTAGTAGAGGTTGAAGAGGGCGAGCCCTTGAAGAAAGTATAATGTCCGTCATTTTACTAAAGTTAACCTGCTTTTTGTGCTACAGGCACGCACTACCATGCCCAGCTAGTTTTGTTTTGCTTTGTTTTTGGTAGAGACAAGGTCTTGCTATGTTGCCCAGGCTGGTCTCCAATCCCTAGGCTCAAGCGATTCTCTAGCCTCAGCCTCCTATAGGCTTGAGCCGATGCGCCCCGCCCTTGTAACCCTGAGAGGTTAATTTGTGTTCTGTTTCCTAGATACACTGGACAGTGTAGCCATAGGCCAGTCATCTACCCTTTCTGAACCTCAGCTTCCTGCAGGACTGTTGAGAAATTTGAATAAAATCTACGTGAAAGTTTGCAGTGAGCACTCATTTATTTTCTGTCCTTCCTTCACTGCCCAAGGCAGAGACACAGCCAGAGAGAGAAAGAAAGCCAGGTTACCAGAAACAGTGCTCTTTCTCCAAACCCATGTTTTCTATTTCTCTCTGGCCTCACCCATCTCCCCTCCCCCACTCCCTTCATGTTTCCAGGTTTTGTTCCTGTTTTGTTATCTCTTTTTTTTTTGAGTCTGAGTCTCACTCTTCCACCCAAGCTGGAGTGCAGTGGCATGCTCACAGCCACTGTAGCCTCGACCTGGTGGGCTCAGACAATCCTTCTGCCTCAGCCTTCCAAGGAACTAGAACCACAGGTGAGCGCCACCACACCCAGCAAATTTTTTTTTTTATTTATTATAGAGACAAGGTCTTGCCAAGTTGCCGGGGCTGGTCTTGAACCCCTGGACTCAGTCAATCCTCTTGCCTCCACCTCCCAAAGTGCTGGGGTTACAGGCATGAGCCACCACACCCAACACCTCTTTACCTCTCTTAGAAGTGTGCCAGCCCCATGGGAGACTCTGGGAGGTTCCCAGAGCACCCATTTGTTCTAGAACCTCCAGCGACTCAGAAAGAATCTCTGTGTCTTTCTTCAGTTAGGGCCAGGCCATGTGGCTTCAGGGTCTGCTGAGAGCCAGGTTTGAACCGGGGCAGGAGAGAGAACCTGGAGATTCTCTCTTTCCACAATTGTCCCGCACAAACAGAAATGCAGCATCTGTCTTCAAGAAGTGGACTGTCTCACAGGGAGTACCAGATGAATACAGAAAAAAACATTACAAGATGAAGAGCATGGTCAAGTCTGCATGAGAGTCACAGACCTCTGTTTAGATAACTCAGAGGGCTCATCACTTAATTCATTCTTTCTATCAAATATGTATTTGATGATCACTCCCTGTTATGTGCCAGACACTGTGAGAAGGTGCTTAGGAGAGGGGAGACATGCAAAAATTATAATAAAATCTTTTCATAACTACAAGGCACATACAAGGAAAAGGGAAGAGTTTCCCGAAGAAAAGAAACATACACTCAGGATCGGCTTTGAAGGATAGGCGGTATCTCTAAATGTGGAGGTGATGTAAATAATTCCAGACTGAAAGACTGAAATTTGCAAAGGTCAGAGATGGTAGAGGGAAGAGAGCATGTGAAGCCCAGTGGGTGATCCCACCTGGCCGGAGCAGAGTCAGGGAGGGGAGCCGGAGGTGGAAGCCGAGCAGGAAAGGTCACCTGGGGCCCTGCTGGGAAAACCTTGAACACCCAACCCAAAGTCCTTCATGTCAGCTCCAGAGTTGGCAGATGTCACAAATAAAAACACAAGATATTCAATGTACTTTGAATTTCAAATAAATTGTAATGTATATTCCATGCAGTATTTGAGATATAACTATACTAAAAAAATTCTTTTTTTCCCCCTGAAACTCAGATTCAGTCAACAGTTTATCTGGAAACCATCCTTTGAGGGGTGCTCCTGGATCCCCATGACTGAACCAGGCCTGGAGTAGGCTTCCTCTCTAGTGCTCTGTCTGTATTCCCAAACAGGTCCCACTAGTATGCAGTTCCAAAGGAGACAGGGATGGAGTCACTCTGGCCAGCCTGCACCCTTTGGCATGTGTGTTTTGGCCAGAGGCCCTGCGTGTGCCAACTTCTGTAGTCCACCTATTGCCTGTGAGAACCATGAGAAGAGGCTCCAATTCTCTGCTCTCGCATTGGCTTAGCCGTCAACATTGTCCTCTGGGCTCTATGTGTTCAATGGTGAAGGGATCCGGCCCATATCCAGCTTCTCTGAGGTGCAGTCAAGATGCGAGATAAAATGTAGGCAGGAACTGGTGCTGTCGTAGTCTACCATAGTGGGTTACATACAGGGAAACTGTGACTCAGAGGGAACACCATCCCCTGGCTCACAGTTTAAAACAAGAGCCAGGTGCGGTGGCTCACCCCTGTAATCCCAGCACTTTGAGAGGCCCAGGGCGGAAGGATCACTTGAGTCCAGAAGCTCGAGACCAGCCTGGGCAACATAGCGAGTCCTTGTTTCTACAAAAAAGAGACATAATTAGCCAGGCATGGTGGCACGCATCCACAGTTCCAGCTACTAGGGAGGCTGAGGCAGGAGGATCACCAAAGAAGCGAAGCCTATGGTGAGCCAGTGATTGTGCCAATGCACTCCAGCCTGGGTGACAGAGTGAGACCCTGATTCTAAATAAATAAATAAGTTACTTGTTAAAATACATATAAAATAAAAAACAGAAGAGCAGACCCCTAGGGTCCCAGTCTCTGGAAGAATGTACCTATGAAGAGACGCTGCATGGAAATCCACTATGTAGGTGAACCATGGAAAGAAGAGAAAGTCGGAATTGGAATGATCTCAGATGGTTCTTTCTCCATCTGCAGAAATCCAGAGCATGGTGATGGGTGTGAGAGGAAGGTAAGAGGAAACGAAACTACACTGAGTTCCTCGAATGCCACAGGTCTGTGCCAGGCACTTTATACCAGTTATTTCATATAACACCCTCAACAGTCTTACAAGGTAAGTACTTTTATTCCCATTTTACAGCTGGGAAACTGAGGCCCAGAGAGGCTAGAGAACTCTCTAATAAATGGGTGAGCAGAGATTCAAGCCCAGGACATCCTGCCCAGAGCCCATTTTCTTTCTGCCACACCATACTGTATTGTGGCACATACCTGTGCATACATAACTGCTGCACTTTAAAGCAAGTGCAGTTTAGACTTCCCAGTGGTCTAAAGCCCCACGACCCTTCCCTTCCTTAACCTGCATTTGCTCCTCTGCCTCATCTGTATTATATGTCCTATATGACCTAGGTTTGGAGGGTGGAAAACAGAGAGGGTCTCAAACTTCAGACTAAACCTAATTTCCAGCCTTCCTCCCCAAGGCCTCTTCAGTGGCAGACCTTCTGTGGCCTTGGCTAAAGCCTGGGGGCCTCCTGTGACCAGTTTGGTCAGGCCAGAGGAACTAAGCCTTAGAAAAGGTTATTATACTTTGACCCAAGGACACCTGGGGGACATGGTCACTCTGAACATGTCCTTTGCGGCAACAGCTCAATGATTCCCTCTGATGCGAGCAAGCACCATGGTGAGGTCCAGAGTTTCCATATGAACCAGAGGCTGAATTTCCCAGCGTTCCAGAGAAAGGGAGGCTTAGAAGTGGGAGGCAATTCATAAGTACCACATAGCACCCAGGAAATTCACTCGCCTCCTGGGCTTCAGCATCCACCAGGGCCTGCCCTGTGGTTACAGGAGTCTGGCTTCCTATGCTCCAGTCTCATTTGGCCCAATCAGCTAAACTGTGTCTGCGCAAAAGCCTCTAATCTCATCAACTACAGCCACTACTGCAGCTCTTGCTCCAGGCACCAGCCTTGAGCAGCCAACAGCTTTAAAGCACCTCCCAGAGGGAAAAAGATGACAGACAGCCCCTGGGGATACAGCTTCAGGGAAAAAAAAATCATGAGACCCAGAGGGGAGAACAAACCCCTAAGGATGGTCACAGAGCTGACCAGCTGTGAAGCCAGAAATAGAACTCAGGATTCCTAACTCCAGGCTGGATGACCTGAACCCCTAGCACTTCTCCCTCAAAGAAAGTTAACTACCTTGACCTACTTCTGGGGAGAGCAGCTCTTAAAAACAACGCCCAAGTATAGGAGTGGGTGGGTATTCAAGGACTGAAGAGCGTATCTCCACAGAAGCTCAGTGACCTGGTCAGCAGGATGTGCTCTTGTCACCAAGGTTGCTGGGCGCTGCCTTGGGCTGCAGGAAGGACATGGGGGCAGAGCTGCCTGTGGCCTGGAGCTCAGGGCCTGAGTGTCTGGGGCGGGGAAAGCTGCTGCAGATCAGATTTTACAACCAGGTGTTACCACGGTGTGTGGAGAGTTTGAGATATGGATTGCTGACATGTTGAGGTTTAAGAGCATCACCAGACTCTCCCAACTGCATCCTTTTCACAGCCCGCCAATTTCCGGGAAATTGTAAACCTGGCTACTAGAAAAGAATACAGAAAGAACATGCAAGATGCTGAACTCTGAGACCTGAAACGTCAACTTGAAGTGTTGAGCTTACCCTTCAGGTACTGCTACATCCTATGGTCCCTGGAGAGAGGAGGCTTCTTTCCCACATGAAGATCCCACTTGCTTCTGACCAAAAGCTCAGGCACTGCCATGCCCATGGCTCAGATTCTAGTCTAGACCAAGGAAATTCTGTCTCTTCCCTTCTTCCTTGCTGCCAATTGTCAGGCGGCACCTGTTCCCCGCCTGTTTTCCTCCATCTCCAGCCTGTGTGGTACTTGTCCTCATTAAGAGACCCAAGTCCATCCACACTTGGAAGGACTTGAAGACCTATGATATCACTTCCATCTCTTCTTCCTGTTGATAGGCATGACTTGGAAGAGAAAAGGAGAGACAGGAAGTGAATGGCTGGTCAGAAGTGATCTTAGAAAATCAGGTCTGGCTTTCCAGACCATGGCTAAGGAGACCTGCATCTCACCGCAGCCAAAAAAATGGGCTTGCCCAGAAGCTGGCCAACTTGATCAGAGAATGGTTTAAACAAAATTGAAGGAGAGGGAGAAAAAAATGCCTCTGAAAAATTGGAAATCTGATTACTAGGGAAGAATACAGAAAGAACACGTGAGATGCTGAGCTCTAAGACCTGAACATTGGTGTTGGTGAAAGAAGAGCCCTGGGAATAAATAGGACCAGGTGCAAACTCTCCAAGGAAGTTATCCTGGCCCACCTGAGCCAAACTGCCTCTCGGACCTTGTATATCCACTGCCTTATGTTGGCTTTGGACCCTGAAATCACCACTCTTTCCCACTAAAGGATGCTAACCTTTTTACTCTTCTGCCCAGACTTTGGCAGCTCTGCGGTTAGGACTCCCTGGTCATGCCCTTTTCCCCTTCTGAACTTTGCTTGGCCACAGGACTCCTCTTTGATACTAAGCCTCAGTTCTCAGCTTCTGAATCTCTGGACTAGCTCTCAATTCTCTGGCTGAGGGATGACAGTTCACTTCAGTCTCATGACATGGTTCAAGGAAAAGGATGTTCAGCAACTCTCAAGTGAAAATAATAAAGAGGCTCATACGTCTCTATACCAACAATCAAGTTGAAGTTTGAGACCCATTCGTATCTGATGTCTGGTAGGCTAGGAATCACGAATGCTCTGAATTATGGAACCTGTGTTTATTGAAAGCCTACTACATACAAGAGACTCTGTTAGACATGGCCAGGAGAGAGGATAAGAATGTCCCTGCCATCCATAAAACTCAGTCTAGTAGAGAAGGTAAGTCAAGACAGAAAAAAATAGTGTCAGAAGAGAGACAAAAATGGAGTCCTAGCAGAAGCCAAGGAAAGAGATCCCATCTGGGTGGATTGGGAGAGAGTCAGGGAAGACTTCAGGAAAGGAGTTAGACATGGATAGGTGGGGAAGGGATGTTCTAGAGAACATGAGTGAAGGCAGGTGTTGAGAATTCACAGATATTTATGGAGAAAAGCAAATGGTTCACTTGATTGAAACATAGGCTAACTGAAGGGCTATGGAGAGAGATGCAAGTAAGAAAGGCAGGTTTCAGTCTAGTCACAGAAGGCCTTGAGTCCAGATAAGAACTTTGGTCTTAATTCAGTGAGGAAGATTCTTCTGGCAGCTATGAGTTTATCCACAGTGTAAAGTGCTGCCGACAGGTGCAGAAATGGATGAGGTCCTCTGGATGAGGACCAGAAAGCGCTGAATATGAAACTGACGTATCTCCTCCTTGACCACCTCTTTCAGAAAGATGGTTCCTGCCACTAAGGGCAGTGAAGACACACAGCACAGGGCTACACAGAACAAAGTCTCTCCTCCTCCTCATCTTTCCCAGAAGATAATGGGAAGGGATTATAAATGACATCTGCATCCCTATGCATTCTCTTTCTCCTCCTCTTAGAAAAGTGGACCTTAAGTTAGCAAGAAATGGGCTTCTATTCTGAAGGCTCTTTGGGCTTTAGAGGGCTTCAGTCAGGCTTAAAGGACAGGAAACAACAAGCTGGCTACTTAGGACTGACTCTGATTCTCAGCGCCATGGGTGAGAAGGAAAGGGGCTCACTCTGCTTTCTACATTGCCTAGCTTGGCACACTGGATTTCCTACCCAGACACTGGAGGCAGAAGCCTTAATCAGGGATTAAGAGGAGGAATTCATTAGCAATGTGTCCTGTGGCATCTCTCAGGAGTCTAAGAGTGGCAGGAAGCAGCTGGACTACATACAAGGTCAGCCAAGAGAAGAGAGAACTCAAATAATGACCTTCAGATTGTTTTTTTCTTTTAAAGCGGAATTTATTGAGAGTTGCCCATGACCTTCAGGTTTAAAGACTGTGGGAGAGAGAGGGCGGAAGAAAGGAATTAGTATTTGCCAAGTTCTTACTAGGTGTTAGGTACTGCACCTAACCCAGGATCTGGTGCCTATCACATAGTAGGTGCTCAATACGTACTCATTGAAGGAAGTGCCTTAATCCATTTTAGCCTCACAACAATCTTGTGAACTATATTGGAATTCAGAGACCCCCTTTTTTTTTTTGAGTTGGCATCTCACTCTTGTTGCCCATTCTGGAGGGCGGTGGCACAATCATGGCTCACCACAGCTTCGACTTTCTGGGCTCACATGACCCTTCTGCCTCAGCCTTCCAAGTAGCTGGAACTTCAGGCAATGTGCCATCACACTGGCTAATTTTTTTTATTTTTGTAGAAACGAGGTGTCGCTATGTTGCCTAGGCTGGTCTCAAATTCCTGGGCTCAAGCGATCCTTTTGCCTTGGCCTCCTAAAGTGCTGGGATTATAGGTGTGAACCACCACACCTGGCCAGGAGAATCATTCCCATAGCTAGACAATAAATGGTGGAAGCAGGACTGCAGACTAGGTCTGCCTTCCTCCAAGCTCCGTTGTCTGCCTTCTGTTCCTCACCAGCTTGTGAGTAGTTATGCTTCATTTGTGATGTGTCAGCAGATGAGAATGGCCAATATCACTCCTCTAAGAGGCTTGCTGGGGAACTGGAGGAGGTGCCTCACTAAGGGCTTTCCCTCCAACTTGCCATCAGCACCCCCTGGAGAGTTTGCTGAAAGGCAGATCCCTGAGCTCCACTACAGACCCATGGAAGGGGAAGGTGGCGTCTTACAGGTGGAAAGTACAGTGGACATGGCTGGGAGAAGCTGAGAGCAGCCCAAGGAAGACACCAAGACCACAGAGCGAGGAGGAGGCTATCACAGGATCCTGATGGAGAGAGCTTCCTGTAATGGTGGCCGGTAGGGGGAACTGCGAAGGAGAAACAGAGGTGGGTATACGTAGGAGTCTAGAAAAGGGGATGGGAGCAGTCTTTGTAGTGAAGGGCTGAGAATTAGCACCACAACCAAATATAATGGCTAATGTATATGCAATTAAGAGCAAAGTAGTTTGACATGTAATAATTGAAAGAAGCCATTTGAGGAGGGAATAATTCTTCATAGTGGGAGCTTCAGGCATTGGGGAGTACCAGGCACAGAGAGTGTGAGTGCTCTCACACTCTCAGAGGATGTATTACCACATCTTACACTCTACCACCATCTACTATAGTGTATCCACTTTGTTGTTGCTGTTGTTTTTGTTGGAGTCTCACTCCATCGCCCAGGCTGGAGTGCAGTAGTACACTGATGGCCACTGCAGCCTCGACCTGCTGGGCTCAGGCGATCCTTCCATCTCAGCCTTCCAAGCAGCCGGAATTACAGGTGCTCGCTACCACGACTGGTTCATTGTCTGATTTATTGTAGAGACAAAGTCTCGCCAAGTTGCCCAGGCTGGTCTCGAACCCGCAGGCTCAGGCAATTCACTCGCCTCAGCCTCCCAAAGTGCTGGGTTTACAGGCTGAGCCACCGAGCCCAACCGTGTATATACACTTAAAGAAGGTGCATGTAAAAATAATGCAGACGGGCAAACTGAAACCTCAGAAGAGAGCAGTCAAGGAGCCTGACTTTGCCAGTGAACCTGAAATAAAGAGCTCTCCAGGGGACAGACCCAGGTATTTCAGTCCCATTGGCAGGTATGTTCCCACAGAGAAGATGGATGCATCAGACTATCAAGCTTAACACCTGCAGATAAACCTACAGATTTCCTTTGTTCTTATCTCTGGCTCACCACAATCTTCTGGTTCTATTTTGGCACCCCTACATGGTTGGCTTATCAGCTAATTTGGACATTTCAGAGCTTATTTGCACTGGTGACATTTGGGTCAGGGTCCACAGTATAGTAGCAGTGCCAGCTGCAGCAGGGACATGAGTCCATTGACAGTTGACCCAGGGGTGGTGGCAAGAAATGACCAATGGCTGCATGATCCATGGGCACAATCTAAGTAAGTGGTTTGGGGGCATGGTCTTAGGGCTGTTATTGAATATTTATCCCCCTTTGGATTATTTCTTAGTTCTAACCATACTCTGGAAATATCCATTTCTTGTGAATCTGCTCAGCATGATACATCCCCAAGTGTCTGGTCACCTCTACCTGTTGCTGACTTCTCTGAGTCTGCCTCCTGAGGATGTCCTGCCTTTAAAACACTCAACTCCACTTACTGTACTTCCTGTTTACCTCTCTCTTATGAAGCAATCATTGCAAAAACGGATCTTGATGAGATATATGGCTGTGTTTCAACTCAAAGCAAATTATGTGAGGAATTCTCTACTTATGGTTTAATTTCTCCAAAAAAGTAGGAGAAACAAAGGAATGCAGTCTTTGAAAACATGTCTGACCAGCTTATTGTAACTACGGAAATTCTAGAAACATTTAGAGAGATAATAGCAGCTTAGGGCTTGCAACAGCCGAGGCGGGGTATATCGGGCAAAATAGAAGAATATCCTAAACCTCAGGAAAGCAAGGATCAAACAACCTGGAAATATACGGCTATTACAGTCAGAGACTCCAAAGAGCATGAAGGCATAAGAGGCATAAGAGACCCGGCCAGGATGGGTGGCTCAGTCTGTAATCTTAACACTCTGAGAGGCCGAGGCAAGAGGATTGCCTGAGCCCGTGGGTTCGAGACCAGCCTGGGCAACTTGGTGAGACTTCGTCTCCACAATAAATCAAAATTTAGCTGGGCGTGGTAGTGAGCACCCATAGTTCCAGCTACTTGGAAGGCTGAGGTGGAAGGATCACTGGAGTCTAGCAGGTTGACGCTGGAGTAGCCGTGAGCATGCCACTGCACTTCAGCCTGGGTGACAGAGTGAGTCTCCAACTCAAAAAAAAAAAATAGAGTCTTAAGAGTCTCAACCGTGACAACATGACCACTAGGAGGCTGTTGGATGCAGTGAAAGAATACCACCCTTTCTGCATGGAAGAAAAGTGATTATGTACTAGCCAGGGTTCCATATTACAATAGAAACCAGTGAGGTATGCAGAAAAAGGAATTTGCCATAAGGATACTGGGTAATGCACTGCTGAATGTGATGGCTCACGCCTATAATCCTAGCACTTTGGGAGGCCGAAGCAAAAGGATTACTTGTGCCCAAGGGTTTGAGACCAAGACTGAGGTGGAAGGATCACTTGCATCCAGAAGGTCAAGGCTGCAGTGAGCTGTGATCGTGCCACTGCAATCCAGCCTGGGCAACAGAGTGAGACTCCAACTAAAAAAAATATATATATATATATATATTGGGTAACACAATTGATATATATATATATAAATATATATAAATATATATAAATAAATATATATATTTATTTATATATATATATAAATTTTTATTTTTTATTTATATTTTATTTATATTTATTTATATATATATATAAATTTTTATTTTTTATTTATTTATATAAATAAATAAAAAAATATATATATATATAGGGTAACACAATTGATCAGAAGGATCAGAGAACTAAGATATAATCCAAAGGAGGATAAATATTCAATAACAACCCTAAGACCATGCCCCCAAATCATCTGCTTAGATTGCGGCCATGCAGCCATTGGTCATTTCTTGCTACCACCACTGGGTCAGCTGTCAATGGCCTCATGTCCCTGCTGCAGCTGGCACTGCTACTATACTGTGGACCCTGACCCAAATGCCACCAGTGCAAATAAGCTCTTACTACCCTAAATCTACACATCATTCCCCCAAAATTCAAAGTCCTGGATGGTGAAATCTGATCTGCTGAGCGTAGTCACATACTGCACTCTGTTGCCAAAGGAAGGTAAAAAAAAATGTTTCCCATTTGATTTTTATAATAGAAGGAGGAGTTTTCCCAACATGGGAAGGCTTGAATACCAGGTAATCAAAATATATACATTTGCTACATTCTACCCAACATTCATATACACCCTTCTCAATTTTCCCCACAAAAACTCTCCCACTTATGATGCAACAATTCTTCCTACAATTAAAAGCATTCATATCCTTCCCAAGAGGAGAAAACCCTAAGCCTGTTGGTTACTGAATTTAACCCTAAGTCTAGGGTCTCAGAGTGATATTCATTATTCCTCACTATTTTATTGTGATCTTGTCTCAATATTTACATCCTATAAATTAAATGATAAATTTAACCACTACCAACATATCCTATATACAGCAGTAGACATGAGAGGGAAAGGAAAGTAGAAGGAATTTACTTAAAGTAGATAAATAAAAGGATTTAACATACCAAGGAAGCACAGGTAAAATCAACTCTGTAGCAGAAATTTTCCTGCAGTTGGGTTAATGCACTGCCTCCATCCCTACTACCAAGGCTACTTTGTTCAATTCCATTGAGCGAGCATTGTGGTAGCATGGAAGGAAGTCGAATGGCATTTACAGAGTGGGCGATATGTCCATCTGATGAGTTGTTCTCATTCCATTGGGTCATTCCATAGCCCTCTTCCCCAGATGACTTGCCCCAAAATGACAACATCTTTTTTAGACCAACAGGTCATACAAAGTTCCTCTTCCCCAAAACTATCTTGCAGTGTTGTTCTAAGTCCCCTGCTGTACAGTCAAAACACCAGATACTACCCACGACTCATTGTAAATTCTTACCTCACGTTCTCAGTTCTTCAGGACAAAATAGACAGCGAGATGTGCTATATATTCTGCCTACTAAGAGGATGTTCCTTCTCTACTGTCCTTTAGAATGAATCTGAGTGGGGGGTGTTGTAGATCTAGCTGGAATGGAACTCCATAGGAGACCACAGATGTGGAGTGAGGGAAGGGCAACAATGCAGCAGGATTTGGCATACAGGAAGTGTGAACAAATTCTCAGGTAATTTATTGTGCCTCCAGAACCTGCTTGGACCTGTTCTCACGTATACTACTTTCTAGTATGCTGCTAACCCCACCTCACTTTATGGCATTGTGGCTCATACAATACCACATTCATGATGGATAGCTCAAGATGTCATTGTCACTAGATGATCCATGGGCAATATTCAGTCTTTTTCAAGTTTCAGCTGCAGGCCAAGAGTATCTCTCACCAAGATAACAATTTCTTACTGAAGAGGTCATGGATTAATGCAAAACAATAAAGGTCTCCACAGTGATTCTCTTAATTGCACTTGCCACAAGCTATCTCCTGCAACTCAACCTGTCATTGGTAATTCAAGCACCATTTGGATCCACTGGGTCGTTACGGCCAAGTGGCCGAATCACATATGCTACAACCTGGAGAATACTTTCTTTCTCTGGCTCCCATTCAAAAGTGGGAAGTCTTCCAAGTCCCTTGGTAAATGGATTAAAGAAGCACACCAAAGTGTGGTATGTGTTACCTGGAAAGTCCAAAAAGGCCCACAGGAATTGTGCCTCTTTCTTAGTGATGGGAGTAAAAGGTGCTACAACCTGTTCTCCATTCTGTGTGGGATACCTTGACATGACTTAGACCACCAAACATCTAGAAACGTCACTGAGGTGACAGATCCCTGGGTTTCCTTAGAATTTCTCTCCTTCCCATCCTCCCTCCCTTACTCTGGCATGTGTTTGTAACCAAGGTACCTCAGTCACTTAACATACTTCCAGGTTTTTAGATCTTATTGTTGTGATGTAATCAATGTTGTAGATTCACATGATGTCCAATGGGCTAGAAGGACAATCCGTGTCCTGTGCAGCTAATTGTTGTAAGAGATAGATTGAGAGATGCCATAATGCGAGGAAGAAGGTGGGTTGCTGAACCATTTATCTTCCAGGTGAAAACAACCTTTTTCTCTGGTGTTTTCTGATTCCTGGGATAGAGATCACAGCAGTCTTCTAAGTGCGAGAGGCTATATTAGAAAACCCCTTCTGGAAGAGCAGATAAAACTAGAGGTATCACCCAGTAAACTTACAATATATAACGGTACTGAGGACTTATGTTATTTTTCAAGATCCAGCCAGCTTCTGTGTAGCCAAGCTAAATAGTTAATGGAGACGTAATCGAACTCTGCACTTTGCATTTAACAAGACTCTGATGGTGGCAACTGTATTAATGATTTTTCTCGGGATGTAGTGTTCTTTGGATAAATTTTTTTGACAGGTACGTCCCACATGGCCCTGTTTATGTATAAGCCTTACTCTACAGGTCAGGGGGCCATTTCTGTGATTCTGAGGATGTCTTGTTCAACTCTATACTCAGGGGCAGAGGACACAACCATGAGATGGACTCAGGGGATCTAGGTTCCACTGTGAGGTAGACTCTGGCCAAATCCCACTTATGACCTGACTCCAATAGACTTCCACTCTGACCAGTGGGCAATAGCACTTTTAAGCATTCTGGATAATAAGTATGAGCTCAAAATCAGTCTAATAATCCCCCCAAAGATCTTTTTTTTAAAACTTCCCAAATTACTTTTGTAAGTAGCCATAGTTTCCCCTGGGAAAGGGGAGAGGAAATATACACAGTCTGTACTTGTGGGGGTACTGCAGGGCCCAGGCCTTCCCTTTGTTTATGGAGTCTGGGGCTAGTAACTGAGTATGAGGATACGACTCTATTACAATGACTTGAATCAGATCTTTTTTTCAGCAGTCCTGGAGTTTGGTTTTTAAATTTTTCTAGTCATTTATTTTTTAATAATGCAGGATCCCAATGGCTAATCATTTATTTTAGTACAGAGGACCCAAGATTAAAAAACCTTGAAGACGTGAAGCTTTTGATTATCATGCTGGCCTTGCTGCCTAAGATGAAAGTCATGTGCCTGTGTTGCTGGCTGTTAAGTGTTACCATTTGGCCTCTGCTGACACAGGATCTATCCATTGCCATTAAAATAAGGGGAACCATTTCAGCTGCAGCATCTCCCATGGGTATTCCTGGTCTACTTAGACAGTCACTAAAGCATTCTCAAAGATGGTGGTATTTTCTTCACCAGTGCTTTCTGACCACCTTGGGATCATATGAATGCCTTTCAGTATCTCTTTTTTTTTTTTTTTGAGTTGGAGTCTCACTTTTGTCACCCAGGCTGGAGTGCAATGGCACGCTCACAGTCACTGCAGCCTCGACCTGTTGGGCTTAGGCGATCCTTCCACCTCAGCCTTCCAAGTAGCTGGAACTACAGACACACGCCACCATGCCAGGCTAGTTTTTGTGATTTACTGTAGAGATGAGGTCTCACCAAGTTGCCCAGGCTGGTCATGTACCCCTGGGCTCAGACAATCCTCTCATCTCAGCTTCCCAAAGTGCTGGGATTACAGGCTGAGCCACTGCACCTGCCCACCCTTCGGTATTTCTATCTTCCAGCATCTTAGAATTCCTTCCTCAACACAACACTGCGAGTATCTCAGCTTTGTTCGGCATTGTCCGCCATTGTGACTAGGATTCAGGGAAGCAACCAAGAGAACACCTAGAGACATTTCCAGCTACTCAAGTCAATATCTTAAATTCAAATTTCTAGAAAATATATCCACATTGATCAATTCAGCCTGAATCTAAAATTTTGTTTTTTTCCTCCTTCCATTCCCATGTGTGTTCCCCCACATTAATGTAAATTAGCAAATCCTGGGGGGATGTATTGTTGTTGTTGTTGTTTTGTGTGTGTGTGTGTGTGTGTGTGTGTGTGTGTGTACCTTGTCCACAGTGTGTGCTAATCATTAACTCTTAAGTTACACTTTATAATTGGCCCCTTGGGCATGCTGGTACCTGATTCTAGTATATATTTGGAGATAATAAGGAGTGAGGGGAGCAGAGCATGAGGATAATTGGCTTCTTTTTGCAAGGTCATTCCTTTGATGCATCTTCTTGTGGAGCAATAATAGCCTCATGAGACATAGGAGCAGCTTCTGTTTTGGCTGGCGAAGAAGGTTTAGTGAGGTTTGGGGGCACAGAGTCCCCTGAGTTCTTCGGATATCCTCATATAGTCTCATTTCAGGACTCGAGGTGCAACACTTTTCTGACCAATGCTCTAACTCTCACATAAGAAACCTGATGAGGCTGTGAATTCAGCTGACTTTGTGATTTGGCAACTCATAGAGTTTGGCTTTCAGTTAGCCTTGTCCTGTGACTGTAATAAATGAGATTCTTTTTAGTACAGTCACAGAAAGTATCTAAATGTCAACCTATATTGTGGTCTGAGAATTTAGGGAGCTGAGCTTGTCATCTATTTTTGTTTACGCAGACTAGCGCCAATAAAAGAAGTCATACAACCTTGTAGTTTTTGAATTTCTTTGTATTTTCCAGTAGTTTGTTGGAGCAAATTGTTGCTTTTAATCAGCAGTGATCTTGGAAATATTTATCTTTTTATTTTTCTACAGTTGTATATCAAGTGCATACTGTCCCTATATAGTGACAGAATTTTTACTGCTTTCAGTCCTAAGTAACTAAGATTCCCTCTCTCATCCATTTCTCTAGGGTTCTGTTGCCCATAACCATCTCCTCATACAAATTTCTCTGTACAAGTCAAAGTTCTTGGTCCAGATATCATAAACCAACTCTTTCCAACTTCAGCAGGAAAGAGATATACTAGAATGGTGTAGGATAGCTCTCAGGATCCGTGGAAAGTTAAAAAAAACTGAGATCAAAACCCAGCCAGGAACCAAGAGTAGTTGGACAGCCAAATACCATCAAGATTATGCCGCCAGAATAGGGCCATCATCTCTGGCACTGCCATCACTGGTTACTTGCTGCTTTCACTCTTGGTATCACTGGCAAAGGATGCCCATTTCCATACATCTGTACTCTCAACTGCCCCACTACTGCAACAAAAAAACTCCACAAAGAATGATGTCTTTGCATCATTCCTGCAGTATTCAAAAGCCTGTATGGTAGCAGCTAATTTACCGAGCCTAGATCAGAGGCTCATTTGCTAACAGACTAAGAGAGAGAACATCTACCCACTTTGGTTTCCATAATGGGAGGTGGAGTCCTGTCTTGGCATATTTTTTTGATTCTCCCAGCTGAGAAGGGTATTTAGATGCTAGGCAGAAAAAGTCTAGATCCTCTCCAGAAAAAGTCTACTACAACCTTCAAACTGAAAAGACTCAGGACAAACACTGCAATGAGAGAATTAAAGCCTAAGGTAGGGGAAATAATTTATTGGTATGCCTAGACAAATTTCCTTATAAGATACTAAGGGGACTTGGAAAACAGATTGCAATGTAACCACCAATGAAACTTAGAATTTCATGGGAAACTAGAAAGGAATTGACATTGAGTTGGCCTTGTATAAAGGAACATGGTGGGTTTTGCCAATTACCAGCTTGGTGTTGAATATTGCTAATTAGTAGAATCACCTGGTTACAGGGGTTGCTTGTTGTGAATACCCAGAAAAGAATTACGTGAACACTTAGAGCCACTGTGAATTTATTAAAGACAAATCATAGTAACTATCTTTATTTACTTTTTTAGTTTGACTAATACATTTATAGGCTGTTGGTAGACAACACAAGAATATTATAAAACTGTGTCTTTATAAAGTTAAAAATACCTTTATTTGCATTTCATGTAAAAAATAGAACATGGTAATTATAGAAAAGGTAGACAGAGATGTCTATTGAAATGAACCCAAAATATTATCTCTACTTCCTTCACATACACACACACAAAACACTAAAATTATATCAAAGGAATAAGAAAGATAAAAATCCACAGGGTTAAAGAGATGATACAACCAGCAATGACAACAAATTTTTGAAAGGTGGAAAACAAATACTTGAATGGTAACTGACTTGGCAGAACAAAAAACGCTGAAAGCAAGTGACTACAGAAGACACCAATGGAGCAAGATAATCTGGGCAGTAAACCCCAAGAAGGCTCAGAAATCAAAAGTAACAAGAACCTCAGAAGCAAGGAGAACATTGAAAACAGGAGAATTGGGTACAAACCCTGTCCATGTACATTTATGATCCTCATTTTACCAAGCTGCTTTTAAATATTAACTGACAGTCAAAAATCATCAGACATTTGGGGAAAGCATCTAACATGAAAGATGGAGGACAACACACAAAAGAAACAGCAAGACTGGTAAGAAATAGAGACAATGTGGGTAACAGAAGAAAACTTTATATTTGATATCACCAGAGAGAGAAGAGAAGATATTTTATCCTTGAAGATGGCTTCTAGGTTGGGTGTGGTGGCTCAAGCCTGTAATCCCAGCTCTTTGGGAGGCTGAGGAGAGAGGATTGCCTCAGTCCAGGGGTTTGAGACCAGCCTGGGCAACTTGGTGAGACCTCATCTCTACAATAAATAAAAAATTAGCCAGGTGTGGTAGAGCGTGCCCTGTAGATCCAGCTACTTGGAAGGCTGAGGCAGAAGGATCACCTGAGCCTAGCAGGTCGATGCTGGGGTAGCCACGAGCATGCCACTGCACTCCAGCCTGGGTGACAGAGTGAGATTCCAACTCAAATAAATAAATAAATAAATAAAGTTGACTTCTATTTCACACTGCACTTGTAGAGTCCTCCTAGTTTATTGTACAGATGAGAGGTAGCCAAATAGACCACCCATACCCAAGAGCACTCTGTTGTATTCTGTTTTATATAATTTATATATTTATCCTCTTTTAAAGGACTTGGCTGAACCAACTAGAGATTTTGAGCATAAGCAACAGAAACTAACACTAGAAAACTTAAGCAAAATGCAATTTATTCAAAGTTTATGGGCAGTTCACCAAATCAAAGGGATAGATAAAAAATCAGAATCAGAAAGGGCAGGAGTCAGGGAAACTCCAGGCTCCTGGCAGCAGGAATTAATCATCAATTGGATCAGGGCATGATTGCTGTGATGCATAAGTTCCAACTGTTTTTGGTCCTTGAAGTTATTGAAGACAGTTTAATTGCCCAAGCTTGGGTCAGGTATTCACCCTCTGGCTGGGAAATCAAAAGTTGCTTTATCAGACAATTTCATTAAAAGTAACCCAGTGGGGGAAAAAAATTGCTCTACCTCAAGAAAGTCAGACTGAAGGAATGAAAACTAGGGAGTAAAACCCCAAATATCCACAATAACTATGATTAAAAATAAGTTTGGAAAACATGCATGTGCAGCATTTTATTTTATTTTTTTGCAGTGCAAAAATTGTCTACTGAAAGTGTGAACAAATATGTATGAAATCAGTCTCTTTTTACTGGATATTAAGGTTATTTTCTGGCTTTTGTCTTTATAAACAGTATCTCAACAAACACCCTCAGAATCCAATTTTTGCTGGCATTTTATTATTTATTTATTTATTTATTTTTGAGTTGGAATCTCACTCTGTCATCCAGGCTGGAGGGCAGTGGCACACTCACGGCTACTGCAGCCTCAACCTGCTGAGCTCAGGTGATCCTTCCACTTCAGCCTTCCAAGTAGCTGGAACTATAGACACGTGCCACCATGTCCAGCTAACTTTTTGATTTATTGTAGAGATGAGGTCTCACCAAACTGCCCAGGCTGGTTTTGAACCCGTGGGCTCAGGCAATCCTCTCACCTCGGCCTCCCAAAGTCTGGGTTTATAGGCATGAGCCACCATGCCCAGCCTGCTGACATTTTAAATTAAGAAATAGTAATTTTGGATATTTATTATGATATCCTTATAGACAAGATGGGGAACTGCATGCTTAAGGATTACATATGAAGAATAATGCTGGTCTGTTGATTTTCACTGTCGTGCAGACTTTGCTAAAGTTATGATAATTTCACTCTTAGCCTCTTGCTGTTCAACAACTTTAAGGATGACTTAGATATTACACTAAAAGGCATACTTGTCATACTTACAGTGACATAGATCTAAGAATGATAACAAATATGGTAGACTGTCATCAAACTTCATAGTGATCTGTACAAGCTGAAACCCTAGGTCCAAACCAACAAAATTAAAATGAGCACGAACATATGTAAAAGTTCTGCTTTTGTTTAAAAACAAATCAATTGCCCAGACATAGAAAGAATAAGTGCTATTTGGACAGAGATTCACACAAAAAGGTCTGAGGGTTTTATTAAGTGCAAGATCAATATGACTCAACAGTATGCTATGAGTGCTTTAAAAAAAGTCAGTGTAATCTTAGATTGGTTTAAAAGAAGTAAAATGTCTTGATGTTAGACAGTGCTAGGCCCCTGTACCTTTTGCTCTGGTCAGATTAAATAGAGTTTTGGGTTTTCTTTTCTTTTCTTTTCTTTTTGAGTTGGTGTCACACTCTTTTTGCCCAGGCTGGAGTGCAGTGGCACACTGCATTTTTTAAAAATGTTTTTATCAGAATGTCTGGTGTATAGTAAGAACTCAATTAATATCATAATTTCCAGATGCCTTTCTCTACATGCACTCCAGTTTGTGAGTATTTCTTTTAAAGTGTAACTGGTTAAAATTAAACCCAAGACAGGGCACGGTGGCTCAAACCTGTAATCCCAGCACTTTGTGAGACCGAGGTAAGAGGATTGCCTAAGCTCAGTGGTTCGAGACTAGCCTGGACAACTTGGTGAGATCTCATCTCTACAATAAATCAAAAAATTAGCCGGGCATGGTAGCGTGCCTGTAGTTCCAGCTATTTGGAAGGCAGAGGTGGAAGGATCGCCTGAGCCCAGCAGGTCAAGGCTATGGTGGTCATGAGCGTGCCACCGTGTGTACTGCAGTCTGGGCAACAGAGTGAGACTCCAACTCAAAAAAAACCAAAAAAACAAAACAACAAAATATGAAGTAGGCATTTGTTTATTTATTTATTTACATATGTCATAGTGTGCCACCACGTCCTGCTAATTTTTTTATTTATTGTAAAGACGAGGTCTTGCCCCGTTGCCCTGGCTGGTTTCTTGCCTCCACCTCCCAAAGTGTTGAGATTATAGGTGTGAGTCACTGTGCCTGGCTATTTTTATTTTTTGAGACAGGGTCTCACTCTGTCACCCAGGCCAGAGTGCAGTGGCAAGATCGTGGTTCGCTGCAGCCTTGACCTCCTGGGCTCAAGTAATCCTCCCATCTCAGCCTCCTGAGTAGCTGGGACTACAGGCCCTTGCTACCGTACCTAGCTGATTTTTTCATTTTTTTTTTTTTGTAGAGACAAGGTCTCACTATGGTGCCCAGGCTGGTCTCAAACCCCTGGGCTCAAGCTATTCTCCTCCACCTTGGCCTTCCAAATTACTGGGATTACAGGTGTGAGTCACTGCGCCTGGCTAAAAGTTGGCATTATTTTATACCTATTTTATAATTCGGGAAATTGAGTCCTGGCAAGCTAAATAACTTGCTAAAGGTCTAAGTGAGAAAACTGTGTTTTGACCTCAGTAGTCCAACCCCAGAGACCACGTGATCCACCACTGTATGACATTGCCTCTCTATATACTATGAAGTCAAATGAGTGACCTTACCACATAAATGTGATTTGAGGGACTCTGAAAGGATCCTCCACAAAAAGATCTCACAGGCTAGCTGTACCATACAAATAGGCCAGTAATGCATTTGGCATTATATAGTTCATTCATGTCTAGATTTATACCTACATACTTTGCAAATTGAAAGTCACATGAAAAAAGATTTTTTTTTTTTTTGAGTTGGAGTCTCACTCCGTCGCCCAGACTGTAGTGCAGTGGTCACTCCCAGCCACTGCAGCCTCGTCCTGGTGTGTTCCGGCTATCCTTCCGCCTCAGCCTTCCAAGTAGCTGGAACTACAGGCGCACGCTACCACACCCGGCTAATTTTTTGATTTTATTGTAGAGATGAGGTCTTGCCAAGTTGCCCAGGCAATCCACTCACTCAGCCTCCCAAAGCGCGGGATTACAGGCTGAGCCACCGAGCCCAGCTAAAAAAGATTTTGATAAAAGGGATTTGGGACTGGATGTAGTGGCCCACTCCTGTAATCCCAGCAATTTGGGAGGCCAAGGTGGGAGGACTGCCTGAGCCCAGGAGTTTGAGAGAAGCTTGGGCAACATAGTGAAACCTTATCTCTACAAAAAGATCAAAAAATTAGTTGGGTGTGTTGCCACGTGCCTGCAGTCCCAGCTACTTGGGATGGTGAGGTGGAAGGATTGCCTGAGCCCTGGATGTCAAGGCTGACGTGAGCCATGATTGTCATGATCATGCCACTGCACTCTAGCCTGGGTAACAGAGTAAGACCCTCACTCAAAAATAATTATAAAAAGAATTTAAAAAAAGGATTTTGATAAAAATTGTCCAAGGATGCTAGACAGCGGAATTCACCCAATTCAGCAACTATGTATTGAGAGTTACAATAGAATTAGCATGGTGGCAGTCCCTGCTAATCTGGTGATAAAAAAGACTAATGTGCCTGGTCTGCCACCTCCAGTGAACAGTTGAAAAAAAAATTAAAGAAGCAATAGCAGTAAGCGTGGCACATGACTAAGGAAAAAGGGGCAATTATAAAATCAGATGTTAGGGAAACCTTCCCCAGTCTAGCAGGATGGGAGTTTAGGGGACAGAGGTGCATTTGCTTAGGAAGTGAAAGCCAAGTTGAAACTTTGAAGGTGAGTCAGAGTTTGCCCAGAGAAGGGGACAGCAGGAGGGAGAGAGTTTTGGGGCAGTATGTTCAATATTCTAGATGTAAGAGAGGAGAGAACATGACTGGCTATAGTGGTGAAGCACATCTTGACACAGGGTGTGCAAATACGGACCAGGGAAAGATGGGCCCAGGCAATTTGGAGGACCTACCCATGGAAGGTCTCATAGGTGATTTTATAGAAACCATACCAGATGCTCCTCATCTTACTATGGAGTTACATCCCAATAAACTCATCATAAGTTGCAAATATCATAAGTTGAAAATGCACTTAATTCCTCTGGCCTACCAAACATCATAGCTTAGCCTAGTCTACCTTAAATGTGCTCAGAAAAATTACATTAATTAGTCTGCGGTTGGGCAAAGTCGTCTAGCACAAAGCTTATTTTATAATAAAGTGCTAAATATCTCATGTAGTTATCAAATACTGCACTGAAAGTGGAAAACAGAATGGTTCACTGCCACTGCCCAGCATTCCATTGTACTGCATTTCGCTAGCAGGGGAGAGAATCAATATTCAAAATTCAAAGAATGGCTACCACTGAATGTGTATTGCTTTCAAACCATCATAAAGTCAAGATCCTTAGTTGAACCATTATGAGTCGAAGACCATCTGTATAAGTCTTGGAACAGGGAGGTTACATGATCTGATGTTTTAAATTCAAATTTATGCAATGCTTACAGTTTAAGAGTCAGATAGTTCCATACACTTTTCTCCTCCCCACTACCAACCACTTTAAAATACTTTAGTTTTGTGTTCAGCAGATAAACTCCCATATATCAAAAGTGGTTTTCCAGTTTTTGCATTATCTATCAACCTCCGCCATGAAGGATGAACTTTGACCCTTTACAACCTCTGCCCCATTCTCACTTCCTGTCCCCTGTTTCTCCCATGCTAGTCTCCATAGTTATAGTCAGTTCACATATCCCACGGGACCTAATCACAGCTAAGCCATGCAGTGCATTGTAATTTATTTTTCCTATACAATTTTTTTGTCTGGAGTTAATGACTGTTATTTTATTGGTTGTTCAATTTTCTGTGTGCCTATCACAAACTTGAGTGCCCTCTGGCTGTGTAAAACTCCTCTCAATGTGTTCAGACATCTCAGGTATTCTATCAGTTTCCTCTTTTGGAAACATCTCTCCTGAACCTGCTGACCTGCTCTAGTCTGGACTAACAGCTGTGATCTTGGCATTTTTCTTTCCTATCATGCTTGTTTTTGCGTTGGAATTTTTTTTTTTTTTTTTTTGAGTGACGGGGTCTCACTGTGTTGCCCAGGCTGAAGTGCAATGGTAAAATCACAGCCGACTGCGGCCTTGAACTCCTGGGCTCAAGCAATTCTCCCACCTCAGCTGTCTTAGTAACTGGGACTATAGGCATATGCCAGCACATCTGGCAATTTAAAAAAATTTTGGAAACATGGGGTCTTACTATTTTACCCAGGCTGATCTCGAACTTCTGGCCTCAAGCAATCCTCCCACCTCAGCCTCCCAAAGTGCTGGGATTGCAGACAGGAACCACTGCACCTGGCCTTGTGTTTGATTCTTGTTTCCTGGATCCATGTATTCCCTTCTTCTGGGTTTACTTCCTACTCTTGAAGACTCACACTCTCCAGGAGCATGGGTCCATCTACTTTCTAGTCTCCAAAATGTGTTGTGGTAGCTTCTCCTGTTCTCTTTTTTCTTGTGAGTTTACACCTCAAGAAAATGGTGGTTTTAATGGTAGTAGGAGACAGCAGTGCCAAATATGTGTATGTGTTTCATCAGCCATCCTATTTATAATCTAATTTTCATTTTAGAATATATCACTCTGGATTTAGTGTGTAACCAGAATTGGAGAGTGGCCAATACTGGGAGATCCGTGAGAAGTCTGTTCAAATAATTCCATTAAGAGATGATGATGGCTCAGGTATGGGCAATGGGGTGAAGAGGGGATGGACTTGCCAGAGAACTGTGTGCACACCACTGACCAGCATCTGAGATTGCATTAGGAGCTGCTTGGGTAGGTAGATGGATAGATAAATACATAGATAGATACAGGTAGATCAAAGATGGATGGATGGATGGATGGATGGATAGATGGATGGATACTTTTACCAATTTTATGTTTATCCTAATATATATTAGAAAAACATATAACTAGCATCTCAAACTTGTGATTTGCCAGATCGCATTATTTAAGATGAAACTAGATACTTGAGTTTTAAAAAGAAAGTTGATTAAAAATATTAAGCAAATTATGTACAGTGTCATCATACTTATCAGTGGGGGTTGGGCTGAAGAGTGGGCCACATCACCTGGGGTCAGCCCTGCCAGTGACAGCCCCCTCCTAACTCCCTCTTCCACTCTTTCTTTACACAGTATTTGCCCCAAGTCTTACTCTCCTGTCTTGCTCATGAAATTTCTCACTCTGCCTCTGTGTGAACAGCTTTCTCTCACCAGCGCTTCAGTGCTGGCTATTGCAGTCTTCTGTGTAATGTGAGTTTCAGAGTTCCTAATGGCATTTTCTGTTCTATTGTTTAAAAATATATATCCTTTTGTCTAAAAGCTTTAGAGTGTGTCTTCTCTGAAACTTGTCAGCGGACAGTTGCCTGATCACTCCCACACTTCCTCCTCCCAGCAGCACCACTCCTGCCTCTCAAGCTCCCCCAGGAGCTCCTGGCCTCTCCAGCATCATGGTAAATTCCCATCCCAGATCATCTCATTCATACCTCAGCGGAGTTAGAGTGGGGTGCCCAGCTCCAGCTACAATAACCTACAGTATCCAGACTGTACACCGCTGAGCAATGTGGCCTGAGTCTGTGGCCGTGGTTCAGCAGCCCTGTGAGCACCTTCCACGCCACAGTCACTGGCACAAAACCTTTACCCAGACATCTCAATCCCGTATTCCATCCAGGACTGTAGATGAAGGGCTGACACCCAAGGATAACAAGCATAGCCCAGCAGAGTACACAGAGAGACAGGTGACACACACCATGCACAGCACAACTGGTCATTCTCAAAATGACCATAAAGATAAACAGGGGAGCACAGTGGCTCACACCTGTAATCCCAGCACTTTGGGAGGCTGAGTTGGGTGGAGTGCTTGAGCCCAGGAATTCGAGACTAGCCTGGGCAACATAGCGAGATCTCGTCTCTACAAAAAATAAAAAAAGTTAGCCGGGCATGGTGGCATGTGCCTGTAGTCCCAGCTTCTTGGGAGGCTGAGGTAGAAGGATTGTCTGAGCCCAGGAGGTCAAGGCTGCTGTGAGCCATGATTGTCATGATCATGCC
>CAUYQG010209226.1:0-82064 GCA_963574415.1 Tarsius wallacei
CAAGGTCTTCAGCCAGTACCTCTGCAAGCCGCCGTCAGTGCTGCAGCGGGTATTCAGCCACCGCCTGTAAACGTGGTTGGTGTAACTTCAGCTTTAGGTCAGCAGCCTTCCGCCTCCAGCTTGGCTCAGCCCCAGCTGCCATATTCTCAGACGGCTCCTCCAGCGCACACTCCCCTTCCAGGGGCACCACCCCAACAGTTGCCGTACGGACAGCAGCAGCCAATGGTTTCCACACAGATGGCACCAGGCCATGGTAAACCGGTGACTCAAAGTCCTGCCTCAGAGTATGTACAGCAGCAGCCGGCCCTTCAAACAGCAGTGGCCTCTGGACAGCCCAGTTCTGCAGGAGTGGGAGCAGGGACAACTGTGATTCCTGTGGCTCAGCCGCCGGGTGTCCAGCTGCCAGTGCAGCCCATGGTGGTCCCGGCACAACCTGCAGGGACATCTGGCCAGCCTGTTGGCCAGGCTCAGACAGCAGTGTCTGCTGTGCCTACTGGCAGTCCAATTGCGAATATCGGTCAGCAGACAAACATACCTACTGCGGTGCAGCAGCCCTCTACCCAGGTTCCACCTTCAGTCATTCAGCAAGGTGCTCCTCCATCTTCCCAAGTAGTTCCACCGACGCAAACCGGGATCATTCATCAGGGAGTTCAAACTAGCACTTCGAGCCTTCCTCAACAATTGGTTATTGCACCCCAAAGTACCTTGTTAACTGTGCCTCCCCAGCCGCAAGGAGTAGAACCAGTAGCTCCAGGAATTGTTTCGCAGCAGTTGCCTGCAGTCAGTCCTGTGCCCTCTGCCAGTAGTATTTCTGTTACAAATCAGGTTAGTTCAGCTGGTCCTTCTGGAATGCCTTCTGCCCCAACAAACTTGGTTCCACCACAGAATATAGCACAAACCCCAGCCACCCAAAATGGTAATTTGGTTCAGAGTGTTAGTCAGCCTCCCTTGATAGCAACTAATATAAATTTGCCTTTGGGACAACAGATACCACTAAGTTCTGCTCAGTTCTCTGCACAATCATTAGCTCAGGCGATCGGAAGCCAAATCGAAGATGCCAGGCGCCCAGCGGAGCCCTCCTTAGTTGGCTTACCTCAGACTATCAGTGGTGACAGTGGGGGAATGTCAGCAGTTTCAGATGGGAGTAGCAGCAGCCTAGCAGCCTCTGCTTCTCTTTTCCCGTTGAAGGTGCTACCGCTGACGACACCCCTGGTGGATGGAGAGGATGAGAGGTAAGATCATGCCATATTTCTGCAGTCAACACGTTGGAAGTAATCTATGTAAGAGCTGTGTGTGCACAAAATTAGCCTTTAAGTGTTAAATATTGATTTCATTTTTGTATGTGAAAAGTGCATTTTCATGGTAAGTTTTCTAGAGTTAAGAGTGTTACAGAATGATTTCAGAGTGGGTAGGAAATAATATAAGCAGTATGGAAACTATTTTCAGAATAGTTATTGAGCATATGTTCACATTAAAAATAGGTTTGGGGGCACTAGGTTTATTTATAAAACGCTTTTTAGAAAGATTAATTATGAAAAGCCTAATTTTTGTTAACCTACATAATATTTAATCTATTCCTTTGAGTTACTGAAATCTTTATGATCATCTCTTGGGGAGTTGTGGTTCCCTCATTTGTTCTCCTTTACTAGACGGCCCTTTTCCAGCTCTACTCTGTTTGATCTTAGTCTGTGAAAGATACTGTTAACCTGCTTTAACTGTTCAGACACTGAAGGAAAGATGATCTAATCTGAGTTATATAGGTTGCTCTCATACTGCAAATTGACCAATTTTTGCATACTTATTTAATGGTCATTTTATCTGAACAGTAAGGGATTGGGAATTTTAATCCTGTTTTGCAGGGGAGGAGGACGTGCACTGTCAAAATAACCAAATTTATCTTAAATTTTAGTATGCTGTTTTTTCTTTTGCATGGTAGATCAAGGTGGTAGCCATTTTAAGGAGTAAAGAAAGTAAGTCTTGGAGGTTTGAATTTATAAAGGCATGAAAATAAGACCTCCTTCTCCTGCTGATCCATTCCCCCTGTTTTCCTTTCTTACCAAAAAAAAAAAAAAATACATAATACCTAAAATATTTTATTAAACCAGTGTTTTCTCAATTAGATTGGAAATAATGCACTAATCACACTTAGTGAATTAAATCGTGTCTTTGAAGCTGACTGGCAAAAAGAGTTGTGAAACTTTCATCTCTTCATTGCTTTAAAACCCAGTTGATTTTTAAAGGAGTATTCTTTTCACAAATTTGCTGGTCTGTGACTAACCTTGATCAATATAATGTCCTAGGAGCTATGAAAAAACTCTTCATTTTCACTGTGGAATTTTGAATAAGCGTGCAAGATACTTTAGTATTATTTTAGTATTAGTTGGAGATTTTGTGATTGGACTTTCATCAAACCAATGAAAACATTTATATTTTATATGTATATTTGTGGTTTTTACTTTGGGAAAACTGAGCATATTGCAAAAGAATTAGAATTTAGAAAAGCCAGCAAATGTTTCAGTGAGGTTTTCATTATTTCTTTAGTTGTTTAAAAAATACACGGTAAAAACGTGATTAATTAGTAAGTTAAAATCTTGTCGGGGGCGGTAAAGAAAAAAAAAATCTTGTTTTTCAAGATTTTTTTTTGTTTTCTAATAGTCTATTATTACCTAACCAAATGTATTCTGTATTCTGTGTACAAAATTGTACTTTAAAAAGATAGATTTCTTCTAGGAGGTAGTTTCCTTAATTGTTCCATTATTACTATTAAACCTCTAATACTCTAATACTCACCTGTAATTTTAAAGTTATTTACCATGAATATTGATGTTTTCTAAATCAAAAGACAGCAACATTGTGTGGAGGCCAAATTTAGAGAAATAAAGGACTGCGAAATACACAAATGGAAACCACACATTTTGAATTCAAACCTGCCATGGTTTTGTTAATTACCATTTGTGGTCTTCTGACTATCCTTTTTTTTATCCTCCTGTTGGTAGGACATGGTAG
Source organism: Tarsius wallacei (assembly GCA_963574415.1). Taxonomy (NCBI): domain Eukaryota; kingdom Metazoa; phylum Chordata; class Mammalia; order Primates; family Tarsiidae; genus Tarsius; species Tarsius wallacei. Next base: position 3,007 of record CAUYQG010209226.1, read on the forward strand.
GGCTTTCCACAACTTGTTTCAAACAGAGTCCAGATAGTGCTGCTTTCAACTGGGTTTTTAACTGTAGGAATAGGATCCCAGTTTAAGATACTGCTACAAAGTTAACTTTTCCAGATAGTAATTGAGATAAGGGTTAATAGATAGCACATTATGTAGAAACGTGTGGAATTCTAGAAAGAGCCAAGATGAGTTACTGAAAAATATGATGAAATATTTGTCTGAAGTAACTTGAGTTGTTTTTGGACTCTACCTGTTTCAAATTTACTACATATTTGAGCCTTTGTTAGTAACATCAAAGTTAAGTCATCAAAACTGGAAAATTTTTTTTCAGAGGTATCTTTCAAATTCTGTAAAATCAAAATATTTCACTCCTAAAATAGCTTACAGGGTCAGAATATGTATCTATGTATTTATTTATGTGTATATCTATATCTCTATATAATCTTTATTGTGTTTTACTCCAGAGTATTTTGTCACTGTAATTTGGAAAGAGAAATGCTGTTGCATATAAATTTAGCCTTGGAAGAAAAAAAGTGATATGACTTAAAATCTTTTTTAACCTTTCTTCCCATGTTAACTTCTGTGTCACTTCCATCTTCTGGGCTTGGTCACCCTTACTCTCTCATGGGAGAAAGGGGGACACTATAATTTCAAAGTTATGACTCTGGAATTATGTTAACAGTATAACTTTTTGGTGGCAGGTAGGGTGGTTATTTATTAATCATCTTTTGAAATAATACTCTAACACTTTAGATTGTAAAATGTTTAGACTTGTGAAAAATGCCTTCATTTGGCCCCTGGGAGAGACTAAAAAGATTAGAAACATGGATCAAGGCATGCAGAGTATGTGTCTTGTTTTTTTAAAAAAAACATTCTTATTAAAAAGGTCTTAATGTCTTAGCCTTTAACAGACTTTCTGTTTACAAGAATGGGAAGATACAGGCATTTCACACTGAAATGTAGTCTTTTATGTTTTGTGATTTTTAGTACAGCCTCTTTGAAGTGGGTCAAACTTCTATTCATCCTTCAAGACTCAGCTCATATGTTCTCATTGGAAGCATTCACCTCGCCCAGGGGATGTTGTTTCCTTAGCAGTTTTAATGTTCCTCTAAGCACTATACACATTCAATTATAATTATGTTTACTGATCTTTCCCTCAAGACTGGTAGTTCCTCAAGGGCAAGGACTAAGTATTTTTTGACTTAATGAGCAGACCTTTCTCTGATTTTTTTGTCGTGATTCAAAGTTTATGTTGTCTCCCAAGCACAACTGTGAGAGATGCAGGATCATATAATTTATGCAGCAAATTGAAAAGGAATGAATAAAAAGACTTGCTTTTTTATACTTTTCTTCAACATTCTTTGAGGTGAATTGGTCTATTTTCTGAATACAGTGCCTGTTTTATAGTGGGTCCTCAAATATTTGTTTAACAGGAATGAGTGTTTTCTCATCTATAAAATAACAGTAATACTCATTTTGCCTACTTTAGAGGATAGTAGCATCTGTCAAGATACTTTATTAATATAAGATATCAAATTACAACTTTCTGAATTTTTATTTTTTGTTTAAGGTATGTACATGTGCAGTTTACAGAGTCAGATAGCTTACATGGTCAAATAAATAAATAAATACATAGCTTCCTGCCCTCTTGCTTCCCAGTTTTCCTTTCCTAGAAGCAATCGCTTTCACTTTTTTAGATTGATTATTATCTACTAGTGATATTTATCTCCTAGTCTTGAAATCACATGCTTCTATTACTGCTAGATACGTGGTATAGCTGGATGGTTAGAGGTGTTAACTTGAATGAGATTGCTTAGGTTTGATTTTTCTGTCATTTACTAGTATCATGTGACTTTGGGCTACTTAACCTCTCTATGACTCAGTTTCTTTATTTTAAAAAAATGGGGATAATAGTATCTTCCTCATAGTGTTGTTTTAAGAAGTAAGTATATTTGGAAAGCCCTTAGAACTTTGCCTAACTCACATGCCCTATATAAGTGTTTATTAAGTAAAATGCTCCTTTCATTTCTTTTGTCTTTATTGACTTCCCGGATAGAAAATGCAGATTTATTTCTGTCATCACCACCGACTCACCTTGTCCCCCTTCTTCCCATTACCCATTCCTCCCAGTAGATATGATTATATCACTATTGATTTTTCAGTGTTCTTGTAAAATATGACGACTTTTCCTGTCCTGTACAATGTCCTGTGGCTGCTTCCCTGCTCCTACCCCATCCCCAGCTATATAGCATTATAGAAATACTAGTTGGGTTCTCTGCCCCTCCCATGTTTTCATCTGTCAGCATAGTCTGTTTCTTTCAAGTTCCCTGCATCCCCTCCCTTCTTCACTCCCTTCCTTCTTTGAATGCTTTAGGCTCTGCCTTTCTTGATAGAGTCTTTTCTTAGTTGTCTGGTAAGTCTCGGTTGTCCGCATGTAAATTTAAGAGGAGTGAAGCGCTGATTCAAAGTTTTCACTGTGGCTTGTGGTTGATTGTTAGCTTCACTGTAGGGTGATCTGGCTGGAGTTCATTATCTTTTTTTCTCTCTGCTTTTCTCTTAATCACTAATTCTCATTTTCATCAGATGTCTCTTAAGATGTTCTGATATCAGTTATTATCTGCAGTTTTGTCTTCTTCAGGATGTCTCTGTTATATTCCTTTGGCTTCCATTCTGGATTGGTTGCTCTCTTAAGCTTGGTACACAACTGTTAATCTGGGACTTTCCTTCACTTTCTCCTGTGCTGGATCTCTATTTTCTAGAGACCTAGTGTTGTCTTCATTCTGGCTTATTTGGCATTTTAAAATGACTTTAATTTATCCTGACACTTGTTTGATTCTTTGATTAGGCAAAGAATACCAGGTGAAAAAATATGTTCTCTTAAAACTTAGTACCATTGCTTTCTAGCATCCATATTTCCTTTGAGAAATCTGAAGCCTTCCTGATTTGTCATATATCGTATGTGACCTCTGTGTTTTGTTTTTCCTTCTGTTCCTCTCCTTCCCCTTATTTTTAAGGTCTGTGAAAGCTTTATAAGGTTTTAAGCTTGCAATGTTCTGAAATTTTATAGTGATGGGTCTTTGTGTAGGTCTGTTTTCATCCATGGTGGTGAATACTTGGTATACCCTTTCAGGAAACAACTTTCAATTCTGGGACTTTTTCCTTTTTTTTTTTTTTTTTTTTTTAATTCTGAGATGGAGTCTCACTGTGTTGCCCAGACTGAACTCCTGGCTGCAAGCGGTATTCCTGCTTTAGCTTCCCAGAGTAGAGACGTGAGCCTTTGAACCCAGCTAAGGGACTTTCTCTTGAATGAGGTTGTTGGTTATTTCCATTTTCTCTTTCTTTCTCAAACTCCTCTTATTTGGGTAAAGGACTTTCTTGACTAGTCTTCTCATTTTCTCATATTTTATTAACTTTTTTGTCTTTTTTTTTTGCTCTAATTCTATTGTTTTTACTGCTTATCGTATATTTGATTTCCAAGGGCTTTTTTTGGGCTATTTAATTGTATACTGTTCTAATTTCATAATGATAATACTTTATCTTAGCAGTGTGAATATATCAATGTTTTGTGTGTGTTTTTTTTTGTTTGTTTGTTTGTTTTTTGAGTCGATCTCATGCTAGCCCTGGCTGGAGTGCAGTGGCATGATAACAGCTCACTGTAGCCTTGACCTTCTGGTCTCAGGTGATCCTTCTACTTCAGCTTCCTGAGTAGCTGGGACTATATAGGTGTATACCACCACACACACCTGGCTTATTTTTCTGATTTTTTTTTTTGAGAGAGACAATGGCTCACTATGTTGCCTGGGCTAGAATGTCAGCTTTTTCAAAAAGCTTTTTTCTCCCTGTGTGATTTGTTTCCTCCAGGTTTAATTTTCTTTCTTTTTATTTGTTTTGGTCTTTATCTTTCATGTTATAACCTTTCCTGATATGGCTGGGATTCACGTGTAAGAATAGGGAATTAAAACGCTGATTAGAAATTCTCAGTGAGCCTTGTCAATTGTTAGCTTCACTGTTGGATAACCTTGTCAGGCTGTTGGTTAGGGGATTTCTGATGTCAGTATCTTCTTGTGTTTTCTCCTGGCTGGTCAGATCCCTATAAGAAGGCTCTTCTGATCTGTTGCCTGGAATTGAAGAGTCTGTAAGGGTTCTGGGTTGGAGGGGTGATGGTGAGGGAGAATAAGAAGGTCTTGGGGATCCCCAGATGTGCTTCTCCACTCAACCTCCTTCTCAGTGTGTTCTCTGCCATCTGCTGTGCCTGATTTCGTTAGTCCTGTGATCTTGTGTTTTATTTTCTCCAGACAGTTTTTTGTTGGGATTAGGGAGGGGCATTTGGGATCTGTGGACTGACTGCTTCTTAAACAGACTTAAAGTTTAGCACCCCACCCCCCACACATCCTACTTCGTATGGATGTGGTACTGCCAATTTCTGAGTCTTCTGGGGATTTTGCAGTTTAAATTGGGTTTGTTCTTGGCTTTCTCCACTGTTTGCTAAAGATTTGATTTTCTAATGTTTGCTAAGTCATTTGTCACTCAACCATCTGCTTTCCACCTTCCAAATTTTGTTGCTATTGTTTTTTTCATCTGCCTCTCAATTTATGTGGGTTTAGCAGGGTTTTTAGAGAAGCAGTGAAAAAATAGATGTGCAAATTTCTTATCTATTTCAGTGATAGAATACTACATTATTAAATGATACTAATTTTAAGAAAGTCATTGCTCCAAGATATGATCTATAACGAGTACATCATAAGTTTTAAGAGTAGAATTGTTTGGTATATGTTCATTAGTAATGAAAATAGTATGTAACTCAGTATTTCAACTCATAGAAGTAATTACGAACATTTAGTTATTTTAGGATTTAGTTCATATTTGTTGTTATATTTAACCACTCAATAACCTTGTGAATTGTTTTTCTATTTTATTGGCGAATAGACTAAAACTTGCTGAATTGTTTTTAGAGAGACTTGGTGAGTTGTCTAAGGTTACAAGCACAGCAGCAAAGCAGAGCTAGGATTCAAAGCCATTTTCCAATTCACAATCTGTTGTCATTTCTGTTACTTATAAAGCCAACAGAAAGGCTGATGCTCATAAATAATTTTTAAGAGTGATTGAAAACCTAAAAAAAGGTGGGCTTCATTGCTTTGCCTGTTAGCATGAATGGTGCCATGGAACGTTCCAACATTCCACATAAGCTGTTGGTGAGAACAGAGTGGGCAAAGTCATCACAGTGCTGTGCCTGGAATGCAGTAGACATTCAAGTGTTAAATGTTAATGTGGACATGTTTTTTCTTTTGAAACATTTGTGGAAATTTTCTTTTCAGGAAAACCGTTTTAATTTTTTGATACTTTAGATTCAGTGTTTGTAACATTGGCTTCAGAATTGCAAAACAAGTAGATTTATTTCTTGCGTAGAAAGATTAATTTAAACATATGAAACTGTTTTAAGCATGACCTGTTGTGGTGCTGCAGTATTAGAACCTTGGTGGTTGACTTTTGTGTTGTCACCGTTAAGATGGAATATGTCATGGTGAGAATATGCATTGATGACTTATTTTAAACAGCTACATGAGGGAGGAAAAATTTTAAAGTATATTTATACTATTAAAACATTACTGATAATGACTTTTATATTCTGGGTTGACTTTTTTACTGGTCTCACGCATTCAAAAGCTGTTCCTCATCCCTTCCCAATTCTTTACTAGTCCATTTGATCAGGAAGTCTTACTTGACCTTTTCGTGTCCTTAGGCCTGGTTGACCTTTGTTTGCCCTTCTTGAAATACTCCCTTTTGGTTTCTGTGATAATCTTCCATATTTTCCCCGCCTTTCTGGCTACTTTTCAGTCTCTCAGATTCTTCTCTTCTCTCAAACTCTGTGTTAATTTCCTTGGTTTTTCTGACTCCTCTTACATTTGCTACCTTTTCAACCCTGTGTAAAGACAGTCTGTATGCTACCAGCTCCTGAGTAAGTATGAGTGGACTTCCCTTCGTAGCTTTAGACTGGTATAGTCATCTGCCTTCAGCATCTCTGCTTGCATTCTTATAGGCTTCTCAGTTTCAACAGGTCGTAAACTTAAACCTTGATTACGTAGCCCCTCAAGTTTCCTTCTTTAATTGTCCTTATTTTGATAACTGTCATTTTTCTTTTTCTTTTTTTTTGAGTTGGAGTCTCATTCCATTGCCTAGGCTGGAGTGCAGTGGAACACTCTTGGCCAGCATTGACCTGCGATCCTTCCACCTCAGCTTTCCAAGTAGCCAGAACTACAGGCGCATGCTACCATACCTGGCTATTTTTTAATTTTTTATCTGTTGTAGAGACAAGGTCTTGCCGAGTTGCCCGGGCTGGTCTTGAACTCACGACCTCAGGCAATCCACTAACCTCAGCCTCTCAGAGTGCTGGAATTAACAGGCTGAGCCATTGAACCCAGCCGATAACTGTTATTTCTAATTGTAGTTCTTCAGTTTAGAAACCTGAGAGTCATCCTTGGTAGCTCCTCTTCCTTGCCCTTTACATCCTGGTCACTTCTTTAAAATATGTCTTCAGTTCATCTTTTTTTTCCATGTCTACTGCCACTACTTTAGTCCAAGATCACATTAGCTCTCACTTAAAGTATTGCATGCAGTAACTTCTTCACTGAGTCTTCTGCATACATCTTGCTTTACTCTAATATGTCTTGCAGTCAGAATGATACTCTTTTTTTTTTTTTTTTTTGAGTTGGAGTCTCACTCTGTCACTCAGGTTGGAGCTTGGAGTGCAGTGGCATGCCCACGGCCTCCGCAGCCTCAACCTGCTGGGCTCAGGCGATCCTTCTGCTTTGGCCTTCCAAGTAGCTGAAACTACAGCAGAATGATATTTTTAAAACGGAAATCTGTTCAGGTAACTCACTTGCCCAAAGCCCCTTTGAGCTCCGCCATTTATTTTAAGGTAATTACCTCTGTCTGCTTACTCCTGGCTTTATCGTGCTACTTTTTCCCCCACTTACTGTGTTCTGGTTATACTTGCAGGCCTTTGCAGGGATATTCCCTAGGTGGTCTTCCTTCCATTCCTTTTTAAAGCTAAACTGTGACTTTTTGAGAGGGCTTCTCTGACATAGAATTTAAACTTAGGTTCTCAGTTAAAACTTTGAATAGCACCTTGTTCTTTTCTTTTAAAATGCTTACTACAATTAGTAATTAGTTTTGGGGTTTGTTTGGGTGATTATCTGATGATTTTAAGCTTCATGAATAGGAATGGGGATGTTTGGTGTGCTACAGTATATCCAAAACCTATTTCAGTGCCTAACAGATAATAGATCGCAAAAATGTGCATAACGAAGAAAATATATCATTAATATTGGCATAAGAAAAGACAAAAACTTACCTTTTAAAAACAGAAAGAAGGCTGGACGCAATAGTTCATGCCTGTAATTCTGGCATTTTAGGAGGCCAAGGGGGAAGATTGCTTGAGCCCAGGAGTTCAAGATCAGCCCAGGTGACATAAAATCAATTAGCCAGATGTGGTGGTGCATGCTTGTAGTCCCAGCTGAGGAAGGAGGAACCCCTGAGCCCAGGAGATCAAGGCTGCGGTGAGCCATGATTGTGCCACTGTACTCCAGCCTGGGCCACAGTGTGACAGAGTGAGACCCTGACTCAAAAAATATATAAAACCATAAAAAATAAAAACAGAAAATTAAGTAAGTTTTTTATAGATGATTATGTGATATCACTGTTTTCTCCTTTTATAGAGATTTGATTTAATTTTTGCTGCTTGTGAGCCAAAACGATGCTTAGCTGTTGCTTTTAGCAAGCATTTTATGGTTTTTTTAATTTACTTATGCTTATACCAGTAAAAATTCTCTGAAAAAAACAAAACCCCCATTTATTTCAAAATTGGAGTTTATCAGTATTCTTTCTGCTTTATCTGCATTTGACTGGTTCCGCTATTTAGCATATTAATAGTTGAGTATTACCTTGGAATCATTTGGTGTAGTTTCAGCTGTTGAATAAACACATAACTCTGAAATGCTACTTGTTTGTGTTAAGAGAGTTATAAGTTTATTAAGCATTGAATTAATTACTTGCTTAAAATTTCTGTGATCTGTTTTTACTTGTGGTCATTCTAGTTGCCTGTTAGTAAACCAGTAAGTTAATGGATTATGCAGAAGGAAAAGAATTGTGAAAAAAGTTTGGCAGGGATCAGAATTAGCAGTAAACTGTTGATTATCTAATGGGCATTAAATGGGAGTAAAAAAGTGTTAAGAGATGAGACTTTCACTTTTAAGGTTGGAGTAATTAGAAGGGAAAATATAGAATCTGATGTCATTGTACAATGGTTATCAGAGGCTAGTTCTGAGAGTCTAAAGGTTTTCACATCCTGTTTGTGGACATTTCAGTGTCAAATCTAGTTGCCTGGCTTAAAACTTATTCATTGTGTCCTCAAAGTACTCTTGTTTCGATTTTGTGGTTTGGGTGGGGATGGTACTCTTCTTGTTTTTATACTCAAGAATATACGCTCCCTAAGAGCAAGAATCCTACCCATCCAGTTTACTGTTGTAGCCCCAGTACATGCAGTTGAGCCTAGTCCATAATAAGTTTGGAAATGTTTGGTGAATAAGTGAATTCAGACTTGTAGCAGAAAAAAACGCACAAACGTCTGGGATAAGGACTTAATCATTGCCAAATTATTTGCCATCCTGTGCCATTAGATGCAGTTGTTAGATAGATTTGACTAAGATTCAATTCTTCCTAGATACAGTCATCCTCCTGCCTTGTCCTTGTTTTTACTTTCTGTGATTTCAGTTACCTGTGGTCGGTAGTTGTCTGAAAATAAGTGAGTACAATATAAGATACTCTGAGAGACAGGACACCATGTTCACATCACTTTATTTGAAGTATATTGCTATAATTCTTCTATATTATTATTGTTAATCTGTTACTGTGCCTAATTTATAAATTAAACTTTTATCACAGCTGTCTGTATATAAGAAAAAACAGTTATATATAGGATTTGATACTCTGTGGTTTCAGGCATCCACTGGCAGTCTTAAGGGGGGGGCTACTGTATGTTACTGTACCTGGTATATTAAAGTCTCTTACTTCCCCTCACCTGCCAATCAAGTGTTTGTATTTATTGCATAGGGACTAGGCTAGGTGTAATTATTATATCTAGTCATAGTTTAGGCAGCGTATAATTAAACATGATTCTTGTCCTCAAGGAGTGTGTAAGACATATACATATGGGGAAATTACTTGACAAAGTAAGTAAAGGCTGGGTTACAGCATGCAATATGAAATTAAATAATCAGAAATTTAGAGTTGGAAATCTTGATTCTATTCAACCTATGAAGGAAAAAGTTTAGAGAGGTTAGGTGAATTCTCTGATGTAATACTACAAAATGTTTCTTAGACTGTAACTGGAACTCCCATTTTCAAAATGACAAAGTTCACAGATGGAGATTTGACCTTAGGTAGATCAGAAAAGCGGTGTTATTTGAACTGACTTTTCACAAGTTTTTAGGGGGAAGGAGAATGTTTCGGGTGGGAGAATGAAAATGGGGCGAAAGAAGAAAAACACCTGGGCAGCAGCAAGGCAGCAGTTAGACCTACTAGAGTAAGCTGGTCACCACCATCTAGGAAATGACAGGAAGTGAGTGAAGGCTGTTTGGGGAGTGATTGGCCCTCAACACTGGTTGACTAAATGGCATTTAAGGAAGATGAGTATACAAGGAATCTGTGGTTTGGATAGGAAGCAGGACCATGTAGGAAGTTATGTTTTTCTGTTATTTGTTAATGAATGAAGGAAATAAATGAGAGGGATAGTGATTTTCATTGTAAAATGATCCAGTACGGGATTCCCTTGGTTAGAAGATTTCTCCATTTATAAAAGAGCTTGTATTCACTGTCCTGTCTTCTCCCTCAAAGCAATATGCTACTTTTCTCTTTTGGAAAAGAATAAAACACCCAAACCTAATTTTCTCAAAAATCTTTTATCCACAGCCGCAGCCTTAAAGGTCTGAAGGATAAGTGATGATAGCCTTAAGGTGGGACTTTCAACATTTGAATGTTTTCGTAGGGTTTATCCATATCTGAAATCCAAAGCAGATGTGTCCCAAATATATTAGTAGTGAAAAGAAATCCAAATGAATGTGAACTAATATTTTAGGATTGGTTCTTTATACTAGTGATTGTCGAGACCTTTGCCTTCTTTTCTTTGATGCTAAGCAGATTTTCCTTGCCAAGTCACTTTGAGGCAGTGGGAAGAGGAAGATTTATTTCTTTGTTTCCACTGAGGACTCCTAGATCTCCTCAAAAAGGAAGAGTATAGATCTTAAATTATGTAAAATATGAAAAGCATTAATGTTGCCATTGATACTAAATGTGAGCATTTCGATGATCTTGCTGATATTTAAAGAGCCACAATACTTTCACTCCTTTCTTTGTTCCTTTTTTTACTTTGTTATTTTAAAAGTATAAGGGTATCTACACATGTATGTGAGTATATTTGTAAATGAATATAATTTCTTAGAAGGATGTTTTGAAATTACCCTTAACTTGCGAAATCTTTTAGGTATCTGAAAGAATGTAATTTATTTAATAAACATAGGTACAGCCTCTGTCTCTATCCTGAAGGAGATCCAACAGTTAAATTCAGGAATAAGTAAGTGTGTGTGTGTGTGTGTGTGTGTGTGTGTGTATGTATGAGAAAAAGATAAAGTTTCCTTTTATTTCTTACAATTTATAATTTTTGGTCCTTTGTGTTAGTTTTTTCCACCTATTTTAAATTTATTTTATCTCAAAATATTTCTGTCTTTTTGTAAGCTGTTTTAAATATTTTGAGGAACAGCTTAGGACAGAAATCCAATAAGATTTGGGAGAAGTATGCAAACTGGGAAGTGATGTGTTAGGAGAGGTACTAAGTAAAGTAGTATTGGGAGTCAGAGGAGGTAAAGGTCACATGCCTGGGGAGGAGTTTGATGACCATTGGGATTAGGAAATCATTTTAGTAGAGACAGCATAAAGCAAAAAGGTTCAGAGTGCAAGGAGTGTTTATAGAATATAAGACATAGTCTGAGTTGGTGGGAGAAGGGCTTTGTGCACATGACAAGGCTGACTTTGACAAGCCTTACGTCTAAGGTGGTTGAGAAGTCTGGGCCTAATTAGACATGGGACAGAGGGGGCCCCTTTTAGCGTTTGCACCATGTTGTGGCCTGATCAGTGCTGTGTTAGGAAAACGCTGGCTTTACCTGGGATGTTAAGTTGCTGCCTTAATGGGTTATGAGAAATTCAGGAATTTCTCAATGGTGGGAATGGTAGAAGTGCTCTTTTGTCATCTTGATCTGAGATAGTGGTTTGAATAAGTGACCTTGGCCTTATTAGGGAAGGTGAGGCAGTTAGGATCCAGTCTTCCCTAATCTAAGTGGTAGCACTCCACTTACCCAGACGTTAAACCAGCTCTGGAGTATAAGGGTCTCAAAAACTGCTTGAGATTGCTATCACAGAAAAGCCATGCCCCCTTCCTTCTCATCCTCCCCTCCCCAGTTATTTTTGCATAACATTTTTGCTTCTTTTTTGGATCTTTAATTTTTTAAAAAGTTTGTTAGCTTTATCATTTTAAGACAGGTAAGAGTAGGGAGGGAAAAGAAATGGGATTCTGAGGCATGTAAGAGGGCATCAGAAAAGTGAGCAGTTTATAGCCGGACATGAAAGTACAAGTTAGCAATTTTAAGAAAACCCCAAAGAACTGAGATATGGGTTGAATGTTTACTAGTTGAAAGTTATATTTGGTATATTATTTTAAGGAAGCATAAACATAAGGAATAAATTTCAAGTGCTGTGGGCAGTTCTAATGAAATCTTATTGTAGTAGTCCTACCTCCACTGTATCATTTAACTATAGACAAATAATTTTACTGCTCCATATTGCCTTTTTCCTAGCTTTTAGGGTAGTAAGGCAATTCTCTCAGGCATTCTTTTTTTTTTCTCTTTTGAGTTGAGGGTCTCAGTCTGTCACCTAGGCTGGAGTGCAGTGGCCTGATCACAGATCACCACAGCCTTGACTTCCTGGGCTCAAGCGATCCTTCCACCTCAGCCTCCCAAGTAGCTTGGGACTACAGGTACGTGCTACCATTCTCGGCTAATTTTTTGATTTTATTTTTTGTAGAGATGAGAGATCTTGCTATATTGTCTAGGTTGGTCTTGAATTCTTGAACTCAAGCAATTCTTCCCCTTAGCCTCTCAAAGTGCTAGAATTACTGGTGTGAGCCACTGAGTCTGGCCTAAGACATTCTTAACATAAGTTACAGATAAAAGCTAGATCTCTACATATGGAAATTACAAGGAATATTTGTAGTAATATTCAGTAGTAGAAATCCTATTAGAAGTCCCTAATAGGATTTAGATTTAATATTTAGATTTAATTTTAATAGATTTAAATAATTATGAGTCATGATTTTTGTTTTTTTAGTTAAATTAGTGATGAATGAATGACATGCTACCTACTCTGCATAAGATACTTTGATGGTATTTAATAATTTAGGTAATTTGGACTCATTAAGATTTCAGTCTTTTTCTTTGAAATATTTTATTGCCTTTTTCAGCAAGTAAGTCAAATATTGTACTTATTACTTTTTAAAAAGAAAGTGACATCCAGACCAACTTTTTTTTTAATAAGAATGTTTTGTTTATACTTAATATTAATTTTTATCTTGGTTGTGTCCTGCAGACAAATTTGTTGTGGTATTTTTGACAGTGACAGATACTTCTTTCTGTTTGAGAAAATACTCCCATGTTTTAAAAGTTACTTTTTAAAAAGATAGTATTTTGTGAAACTTGTTTTAGTACATTTATTTTAGAAAAAAATGTTGTTTTATAAGTTGACTTTTTTGCTTAATTGTTGTTTTTTCAAGTGTATTTTCTTTGGGAGTAAGGTAGTATGAAGTATGTGACTTGAGAAAGTCCCTGGTTTTGGCCATAGTGCTGTCCTGTACTCAGATGTTGCTGAGCTGTCAGGTGTCTCAGTCTTCCCTTTTCTTCTTTTCAAAGGTTTTAATTACTGTGGTTCACCAAGACTTCTCTTTTAGTGTCAAGCATGGAGCCATCTTGCCTTTGATTGGTGTTGCATTTTATTGTAGTGTCTCGGAATAAGAGGTTTGGCAGATTCCTAACTGCTCGTCATTTTTGATGTGTTATTTTTCTTTATGGGGATTCACCAAACATTCATCATTTATTCTCTGAAATGACAGATAACAAATGATTTATATATTTGTACAACTGAATGTGTGTGTGTGTGTGTGTGTGTGTGTATATTTTTTTGGGAGTCGAGGTCTTACTCTGTCACCAGGCTGGAGTGCAGAGGCACACTCACAGCTCATCGCAGCCTTGAACTCCCAGACTCAGGCGATCTTCCGGCTTCAGTCTCTGAAGTAGCTGAGACTACAGGTGTGCACCACTACACCCAGCTAATTCTTTTTTTAAGTTTTTGTAGAAACGAGGTCTCGCTATGTTGCCTAGGATGGTCTTGAACTCCTGGGTTCAACCAATCCTGCCTTGGCCTCTCAAAGTACTGGGATTACAGGCATGAGCTATTGTGCCCAGCCTTAACTGGTTCTACTTTATTTTTAGAAATTTTACCTATTTTGAGGTTCTAGGCAGGAAGGGTGGTTCCAGAACGAGAGAATGGGAATGAGAATTTCAAGCTAGATACCTTACTACAGGGGTCCCAAGCCCCCAGGCCACAAACCAGTGCCTTGGCCTGTTAGGAACCCAGCCGCACAGCAGGAGGTGAGCAGTGGGCCTGTGAAGGAAGCTTCATCTATGTTTACCACCACTGCTCATATTACCGCCTGAGCCCCACCTCCTGTCAAATCACCTGCAGCATTAGATTCTCACAGGAGCGTGAACTCTGTTGTGAAATATGGATGTGAGGGATCTGGGTTGCATGTTGCTTATGAGAATCTAATGCCTGATGATTCCCCTGCACTCTCCCCTCATCTGGAAAAATTGTCTTCTGTGAACTTGGTCCCTGATGCCAAAAATGTTGGGGACTGTTGCTTTCCTACTACCATCCCTGAATCCCATAATAATAATGATCATGGCTTCATACCTTAATTCTTTTAGGAACAAATACATTAAATTCTTACTGAGGGTATGGAATATTTGTAATGGCAACCTCTTTATTTATTTAGTTTTTTAGTCGGACTCTCATTCTGTTGTCCAGGCTGGAGTGCACAGCTCACTGCAGTCTTGACCTTCTGGGCTCTGGCAATCTTTCTGCCTCAGCCTGCTGAGTAGCTGTGATAACAGCCGTGTACCATCACACCTGGCTAATTTTTTGATTTTTTTTGTAGAGACCAGGTCTCACTATGTTGGCAGGCTGGTCTTGGACCCCTGGACTCAAGGAATCCTCTCACCTCTGCCTTCCTAAGTGCTGGGATTACAGGCATGAGCCACTGCGCCCAGTAGGCAACCTCTTTAACTCTTCTTGTTTTTGTAAATTTATATAAGATTGAGACAATAGGTTCACAGGGGACTTCAGGATTGTATGAGAGGAAAATGATTGTAAACTATCTTCTATTGTATTGTTGGCTGATAAATTACTATAGTAAAATATTTTGAAGGTAAGTAAGTTGGTCATATAAGTACTAAGTAAATGCTCATTAGGTGATTTGATTCCAAAGCTCTTGCAGTTTTAACTACATTGTGGAGATTTCGTTTGTCTACTGATAGGTAGCAAGCAGTGATAGCTGACAACTATAAAAAAACAGTTTTTAGCCTGTGAACGTGGAGGCATTTGGCGCTATGGACTTCACTGGTTCTTTTGGGGTGCTAGTGTTTTACAGAGTTGCACAGTGATTGGTGTTCCTAGTGATGATTCCTTCAATCTTTATTATTTTCTCTTAGTACATTTTAAAAGTATGGGGCTTTTTTGGTCTTGTTTTTTTTAACTACAGGTGGTTAAGTTTTTCAAATTTATTGCTAAAGAGTAAACGTTAAATTTGGAAAAATTGGCCCATGCTCAGTGGCTCAGCCTGTAATCCCAGCACTTTGGGGGGCCAAGGTGAGTGGATTGCCTGAGGCCGTGGGTTTGAGACCAGCCGGGGCAACTTGGCGAGACCTTGTCTCTACAATAAATCAAGAATTAGCAGGGCGTGGTAGCATGCACCTGTAGTTTAGGCTACTTGGAAGGCTGAGGTGGAAGGATCACCAATGACACCCAGCAAGTCGATGCTGGGGGGTGACTGTGAGTGTGCCACTGCACTCCAGCCTGGGTGACAGAGTGAGACTCCAATTCAAAAAAAAAAAAGTGGAAATTGCTTAGGTTGGATTCAATTTCAGAATAGATGAATATAGAGAAACATTCACTTTCATGACATGAACATTCCAGCAATTAAATTGGTAGCCTTCTAGTGGTCTCAGTTAGTGAGATTTTACTATAAGCTGTTGATACTTAGAGTATTTTCTTTAAGCTAAATGCAACCAAATTACATTAAAATACTTTAAAAGTAGAAACCTCGCTTTAATCAATTGAATCATAATAGAACATTTTATGAATCAGATTTTTAATTTTGAATGGTTATAGCTTACTGTATCACATTTATTATTGGAACAAGACAGTGCTAATTTATATGAATGCTTTAATATTTATTCAGTTGAAAAATATGGTTTACTTTGTCTTTTTGCTCATTATCCTAGAAGGTAGAATTTTTTTAAATCTAAGACATTTGCATTAGGTACACAGAGTTTTTACAGTATAGCTGTTTAGTTGGAGCTATTGAAAGAAGCAATTGAATTTTTTTGAATTATGGTTAACAACAGTAAAGGTCTGTCTTAAAAGATATAGTAACTTGATTTATCATTTAATAGTAATGTAGTATAAATCTTATTCGCATACATATTCTGAAATTTTCACTTTTCACTAATTTGAAATAGCCAAAAGCTGCTGAAAGCCAGTAATTTTCACATCTTGTACAAGTTGATTGCATTTCTAAGCATTTTACTTATTTGGTATCCTTTTGACAGCCTAAAGTTGCCATTCTCCTCAGTCCTTGTAGATATTCACAAGGAAGAGACTGTTTTAAAACTGGGGCTGGACATGGTGGCTCATGCCTGTAATTCCAGCACTTTGGAAAGCAGAGGCAAGAGGATTGCAGCCCAGGGGTTTGAGACCAGCCTGGGCTACTTGGTGAGATCTCATCTCTACAATGAACCAAAAAATTAGTCGGGCATGGTGGTGTGCGCCTGTGGTTCCAGGTACTTGGAAGGCTGAGGTGGGAGGATGGCCTGAGCGTAGCAGGTCGAGGCTGTGGTAGCCACCACTGTACTCTATCTAGCTTGGGCGACAGAGTAAGACTCTGACTCAGCAACAACAAAAAACTGGATTTCCTTTTGTAAAATGGAGAGGCTGAGATTTTCTTTCCCCTTTATTTAGAGGCTTAATTATCTTTCCAGTTGTATTCAGATTCTTAGCCTGTGAAGATCTATGAGTAGCGCTTATAATCCCAGCACTTGGGGAGACCAAGGCAGGAGGTTTGCTAGAGCCCAGAAATTTGAGATCAGCCTAGGCAACGTAGTGAGACCTCGTGTCTACAAAAAATCAGCTGGGCATGATGGTGCATGCCTGTTGTCTCAGCTACTGGGGAGGCTGAGGCAGAAGAATTGCCTAAACCCAGGAGGTAGAGGCTACAGTAAGCCATGATTGCACACTCCAACCTGGGTGACAGAGTGAGATCCCTACTCAAATAAATAAATAAATAAATAAATCCAATATGTAAAAACAGAAGTTTCTAATAAGTGGACACTACACATTGGCCTAACCAAAACCGAGATGTACTGTATCTGGGCTATGCCATATGTGACCTGAATGCCATTAGTCAGTTGTCTGAATTAGGCTAACATGTGAGTAGGGGAGAAGAGACAATAGAAAGAGGGAATTGAAGACCATACAAAGGGGGAGGAGGGAAAAGAAGAGGATCTGGCTATAATTGATCATTTGTTTAACATTTGGTGCGATCGACGGGGGTGGGGTGGGGTGGGGACTATGCCCTCATTGCCTATATCTGTAAAACTAGCTGTATACAAAAGTATTTTAGAGAAATTACCTAAACTAGTTTAAGCCATTATATGTCAACCTAGAAGGCTTTTAACAGTATTGCTGCTTTTTTCTGATATTGTGATGGTGTATTTATTTCTGAAATATTTATTTAATATTTATCTAATGCTTGTTATTTTTTTAATTTTTTTAATTTTTTTGATTTATTGTAGAGACGAGGTCTCGCCAAGTTGCCCAGGCGGGTCTCGAACCCGCGGGCTCAGGCAGTCCACTCACCTGAGCCTCCCAAAGGCGCGGGATTACAGGCTGAGCCTCCAAGCCCGGCTAATGCTTGTTATTTATTGAGCAGAGGTGTACTGAGGATACAAAGGAAAAAAAGACACGATTTTGGTCTTCAAGCGTTTTGTCTAGTACCCTGAAGAAACATCATAAGATCTTGATGTATCTTCTGAATTGTCAAAATTAAGTTATATTGTGCTCATTGTTATTCTGTATGTAGTGTGCATGACAGCTTTTCTATTCAAATGAGTTGATCAATCTGGATTGTGGATTAATGAGCATAGTGCATAATGAGGTAGAGTCTAATGAGCATTAGCCTTGGCATCGGACTTGGTGTCTAATCTTGTTTCTGCTGCCTCTTCATCGTATGACCTTTGTAAATGAATTAACCTCTCTAAGCCCAGTTTCCCTACCTGTTATGTGCGGGGAGTAGCTACCCTTGCACTGTTGTTGGGAGGATAAAGGGAGATAAGGTGTATAATGCACCTGGTTCGGTTGCGTAGTTCTGTAAATGGAGACCGCTTTTACTGTGCCAAGTAAGAGTGCTTTCTTTAAGCACTGTAAATTAAAATGGAGAGCTTGCCTACATATTTAGAGACTTTTTACATACTGTAGTTTTCTAAAGCAGTGATTTGGTGGAGTCCTTCTCTCCTGGGGTCCATAAGAGGATTAATCCTTACAGGAAGAGGGTTGACCATGTTCTCAGTTTTAAGAATGGCATATGTCTAGCTCCACTATTCTAGAAGCATAAGAGAATAGTGAATTCATTATGTACAGTGGAGGCATCAGGGATTGATTTTTTTGCTGCATCACAGGCTGGTAGGACTATACTATATCTGACTATAGCGAAGTGCTTTGAAATTCTTAAGTTCACAACAACAAAAGTTGTTACAAAGCTTTTTGCTTTGTCTTAATGGGGGTGGGGAGTCATGTAGCAGTGTGTTAATACTCCAAAATAGAACCATTACCCTAATCAAATGATTCTCAAACTTTTTCATTCTAAAGATTGTTTTAGATGGGCATTATGCCCTGAAGACCATCTGTTCCATGCTTAGTCCCATCTGGGACTGCAAACTATCTCCTTAGAATGAATGGGATTAATCTGTTTGTTTTAAATAAGATAATAAGTCAGTATCTGGTTTTTAAGTTTCAAAGATTCATTAAACTGAATTTTGAATTCTAGAATAAAGTTTCAAAGCTATGGTTTTTGTAATACTAGTTCTTCAACTGAAAAAAAAATAGTTCTAGAACCTAGGAATTTTGGAGAATGCTTTTTGCTATGTATGTTTTGGAGGCTGACATTACATTTTAGTTTATTAAAGACTGGGAATTGTGCAGAAGAGAGACTCTTTTATTTTATTGAAATCTAACTCTTTTCATCATATTACTGACCTGTAGAATCAGTGTTTCCTAAAGCACAGAGTGGGAATGTTAATTTGCTTCATTTTATTTTAGAGTTAGTCTCACTCTGTTCCCCATGCTGGAGTGTAGTGGCACAGTCACGGCTCACTGCGGCCTGGAACGCCTAGCCTCAGGCAATCCTCCTGCCTCAGCCTCCTGAGTAGGTAGAACTACAGGAATGCTCCACCATGTCCAGTTAATTTTTTTGATTTTTATGTAGAGATGAGGTATTGCTATATTGCCTAGGTTGGTCTCAAACTCCTGGGCTCAAGCAGTCCTCCTGCCTTGGCCTCCCAAAGTGGTGTGATTACAAGTGTGAGCCACTGTGCCTGGCCTGCTTCAGTTTATATATGAGAAATATCTTGGGTCATATGCTCAAGTGATGGCAGGCCTCAGCTGGAGCCCATCTCTACTTTTATGATTGCATAAAAACAGTTCCTTTTCTGTTTACCACCCTGTTTTCTGTTATCATGCAATTCAAATGAGAAATAAAAGTGTAATTGTTGTCATGGGAGAGTGCACCAAGTGGACATCTGGCAGAGGTTAAGGAACATATTTTGAGAAGTACAGCACTGACATATTTGCAGGCTCATCTAATTGGCCCTGTCTCCATAAATGGTTTCAGATTTTAGGGGGATAGACTTTATATGTGGTAGTAGATTCCTGAAGAAAGCCTTTAGAAAGAACCAGTAACTTCATAAACATATGGAAACGAATCAGAGTTGATTATATGCATCAATTGCTATTAATATGGGATATTTTACTAACTTTGCATTCTGTATTCTTTATGTTGGAGAAGTAAACCTTGATGATGTTAACTAAAGGAGCCAGTTGAACATTATTGTCTACTGTTTATCCATTTTCTATGTTAAACTTGTTTGAAAAATGAAATATGAAAGAAATTAAAAAGGATGCCAGATTCTGAGTAGAAATATTGAAGTCTTTTGGGGACTAAAAGACTCATTAAAGGGGTTAAAAATATGGTAATTGGAAATGTTTTAGAAGATATACTGATAAACTAGGGAAGGAATTTCTGTTTTGGGAATGCCTTTAAGATAGCAGCTATAAAACTATATGAGGAAGGACCCCCAAAATCCCCGAATTTATTTATTAAAAAATTGTGTGTTTATTCTTACATGTTTACACTTAGGTCACCTTCAAAGTACTCTCTGTTTGGTGCAATACACTTACCGAGATGCTTTTTTTACTGCTCACAACAGTTTTTGAACTCGTCAATTTTGATGCCTTTTAGAGCTTCTGCTGTTTTTTTGGTTTTGCCTCTTTTACATTGGCAAAATGTTTTCCTTGAGCTTTTTTCATCAAGGGAAACAAAGTTACTCAGGGCAAGATGAGGTGAATAGGGAGGGTGGGGCACAGGCACTATGCTGTTATTTTGATCATAAACTGCTGATCATTCAACGTGGTGTGGGCAGGTACGCTCGTAAATCACCCATCATGAAATGGGCAGATGCATTGAAAGAATCTCCAAAAAACAAAAAATTTCACGGAAGCTGAACTCAGCTTCTCATAACAATGCTAGCTGGTACACTGATGCTGATGGGTTCCTAGAACACCTACCTAGTGGGAGAAACCTGTACTACAAGGCACTCACCCTCCAAAAAAATAATTCCAGGTTTTTTTGGGTGTCTCCTTGTATGTTGGGGGAAAAACTACCCTGGCACTGTTGTTGGGAGGATAAAAGGAGATAAGGTGTATAATGTACCTGGCTCAGTTCTTGGTAGCTCTATAAATGGTGACTTGCTCTTATTACTGTGCCAAATCAGTGACTTAGTATCAGTGTCTTTAAAGTACAAGCTGATTTGTTTTGAAGAAAGAATGGAAATACATTTTTTTCTACTTAGAAATACTGTAATCTGGTATTCTGAATAATATGTAAAGGAGTGACTTATTAAGATATGTGAAGGAAGGTACATTAGCTTCATTTCTTAATGGAGCTTGTTAAATAACTTGATTCAGGTAGAAGTGGCACTTTTAAGGACTTAGACCAAGACTGTTGTGGCTTTTATGAAGTTTTACTGACAGCCAATACAATTTTAACCAAACTCCACGTAACTCTTTTATTAAATTATATTTCTTAAATTGTTAATTTGATAGTGGGGTGATGTTCTTTTCCCTTCACAGTGTCGTACTATTTTCTTTTTGGCAATATTTTTCTTTTCAGATATGGAATGTGACTATCAAAATTTTATTATCAAAATGTTTGGAAAGTAGAAATAGTTATGCAAGCTTTGAATGAACAGTCAGTAAGATAGAATTGAATTTTTTCCCTAGGATTTTAATTTAGGATATCAGGTAGAACATTTAATATTTTTCTGGTTTGTAGTCTCTTTACTGTAGAAAAATCAGCTACCTAGTGAGTAGTTGACATACACAGGCTTTCTTAAGTTCAGTTTGCTGACAAAGACCTGTGGTTTAGGGTGCCCTCTCTTTCTGAGACTGCTAGATGCTGCTGACATTATGACTTTCTTTGTTGTTACTTTAGACTCAATTGTTAGACAAGTTAAATACAGTAGAGTAAAGGTTTTATTTGTAAGTAGGTATGTTCTGTCTTTTAAAAAAACTACCCCACTTTGTTGGTAAAGAATTGGAAAGCTCCCTGCTCTTAATTAAAGTATTAATTGCTTCTGCAGCTAATATCATATTTATATTGATTTTTTTATTAGGTGAAATTGAAATAAGGGAGTGACCTTTTGATCTTATCTTTATATTTGGAAAAACTTGAGTAAATACATTGTAAGCTATCTGCAAATAATATTTAAAAATATTAAAATTGAGGCCAACTACAACATTTATTGCAGCATATTTCCTATTATGTAAAAAAACAAAAGATTGTTCTCTGGGTAACAGAATTGAGCTCTGAATTCAATTTGTTATTGTCAGGTAATTAATTTAATTATGCTTATGTCAGAAAATGGTGACTTAAACCTTAGCTATTAAACTCTTTATAAAATTCTCATACATTTAAAACACTGTTCTATATGTTTGTTAAGCAAGTAAATAGATAGGTAACATGTAAACTAGAAATTCTAATGATAAAGAAACTTTCCGTGTCTTGCTTTAGTGTATACTTAAAAGATGAGATGGACTTCTGATTACTACTTCATCTTATGTTTAGATAAAGGCTTTTCAGTTTCAATAGAACATTTGTTCCTAGGTTTTGTTGCTGATATTAATTTGTTACATTTTGTTACACATTATGTTCAAGTTTTATTGTCATGTCATATTTTCATAAGTTAATAGAAATGGCAAAGCAAGTAACTGTCGATTGATCTATATCTAAATAAATTTGAAGGAAGGTGTTTAAGAATTCTACGTAAAACAGTATGCTTTTTCTAGCATTTTATCATCTACAAAGTATTTTAAAAGAAATGCTTAATTGTTATCAAAATAATACGATTTGTAAAAGTCTAAATTAATTATACCTCAGAATCCTGGTGTGAAACTGGTTTTGAATTTCCTGCCCTTCAGCTTTTTAGATTTGTGATTTTAGATGAGTTACCTCACTACTTTGTGCCTTAGTTTTCTTATCAGTATAGTTGTGATGATGATAATATTGTATTTGTTAATAGGGTTATTGTGAGGATTGAGTGAGGCAGTATATGTAAACTGCATAATGCAAGCTGGATGTGATGGTGAGTGAATGCTTGTAGTTCCAGCTAATCTGGAGGCTGTGTGGCAGGAGGATTGCTTGAACTCAGGAGTTCAAGGCTGAATGTAGCATGTTATGATCGAGCCTGTGAATAGCCATTGCACTTCAACCCACCTTATTGAGAGCTTGTCTTTTTTTTTTCTTTAAGCATAATACAATGCTTGCCCTATACTAAGCTCTCAGTAAATATTAAAGATTAGAAGGAAAATTTACAGGTATTTACTTGAAGCCACCTTTGTAAGTGAAGGTAAATTGGAAGTTTATCTCTTGAATTTTAATAAAAAAATAAGAGGGATATTTATGACACTAAACTCCATTTCCTGTGAAAAATTTGAAAGAAAAAAATAAGTAGAGAGTCTCCCATTTTTAATAATGCAGGAATAGATGTTCATACATGATAATGGAAATTGAAAAGACCCTTTGCTTTATCCATCGATGCTATCATATGCTTGCTGTAGTCTAGAGTTAATTTCCACACTTGCTGTTTAATGTAAGTGTTGTTTTTCCATCAGAAGAGATTTTTCTCTTTTGATCATAATATCTTCTGAATCCAAGTTCTCTGTCTAGAGAACTATTTACCAAAGAAAGAAAAAATAAGCCTATTAACATCTGATAACTTTTCTGATATTATTAGTACAGAACATGACTTAATGCTATCATTTACATTTGGATTTGCTTTTAAAGAAGGATTGGACCAAACACTTCATCTGAATGAAAAAAGTGAGTTTATATTTCTACTCTCAGTGGACATTTCATAGGTATGTTGAGTATGAAACCCTATATAGGACCTTTTGTTCTATTTTTTAACTTTTTTTATTTTGAAATAATCTTAGGCTTACTAAAAAGTTTGCAAAATTATGGTACACAGAGTTCCCAAATACCCATATAGTTCCCAGTTTTCCCTAATGTTCACATCTTAAATAATCATAGTATACATGTGGAAAGCAGGAAATTAATGCTAACTAATCTGTAAATGTTTTCTGAGTTTTTTATTTTTATTTTTTATTTTCAGTTGGAGTCTCACTCTGTCCCCCAGACTGGAGTGCAGTGGCTGCTCCCGGCCACCGCAACCTCGAACCGTTGGGCTCCGGCGATCCTTCCACCTCAGCCTTCCAAGTAGCTGGAACTACAGGCGCGCACTACCACGCCTGGCTGATTTTTGATTTATTGTAGAGATGAGGTCTCGCCAAGTTGCCCAGGCGGGTCTCGAACCCGCGGGCTCAGGCAGTCCACTCACCTCAGCT
Organism: Tarsius wallacei; assembly: GCA_963574415.1. Taxonomy (NCBI): domain Eukaryota; kingdom Metazoa; phylum Chordata; class Mammalia; order Primates; family Tarsiidae; genus Tarsius; species Tarsius wallacei. The sequence continues at coordinate 26,617 of CAUYQG010209226.1, forward strand.
TCTCAAAGCACAGGATTACAGGCTGAGCCACCGAGCCCGGTGGTTTTCTGAGTTTTGACATTGTCTACTAAATGGTCTTTTTCTGTTTCAGGATCTAATCTAGGAACTCATTGAATATAGTTGTCTCCTTAAATTCCTTAGTCTAAGCCTGTTCTTCATTTTTTCTTTGTTTTTCATGACTCTGACTCTTGAAGAATACTAAGTAGTTAGGTTGGCCCTCAGTTGTGTTTGATGTTTTCTCATGATCAGTTGAGATTATGGCATATCCTTATCAGTGTATTATATCAGGTGATACATGATACTGGTGATGTAATCTTGATCATTTAGTCAAGGAGGTGCCTGTCAGGCTGCTGAACTGTCAAGTCACTATCTTCCCCTTTGCGATTAACAAGTTTCTTTTGGGGAGATATTTTGAGACTATATAAATACCCTGTTTCTCATACTTCCAGCCACTAATTTTAGCATCTATTGATGATTCTTGCTTGATCAGAACCTTTTAAATTTAATTCTTTAGCATCTTTTTTCTTTGTTTACTGTATCTCATTTTTTTGTGTGTGTGTCATAAATGAATAAGGACTCCGAAGGAATTAACGTAAAGACAGCCTAATTCACAAAAAATAAATGTTTTTCTTTCTATGGTCTTTTATGTTTGTCTTTTTCTGAGTGCACTCAGATGAATATAGCCCAACTCAAGATTCTAGAATAAAAAATGTATTAGAGAGTGGTGCTTTTAAAACAATACCTTCGATGGGCTCGGTGGCTCAGCCTGTAATCCCACGCTTTGGGAGGCTGAGGTGAGTGGATTGCCTGAGCCCGCGGGTTTGAGACCCGCCTGGGCAACTTGGCGAGACCTCATCTCTACAATAAAAAAAAAAAAAAATTTAGCGGGCGGGGTGGCGTGCTCCTGTAGTTCCAGCTACTTGGAAGACTGAGGCAGAAGGATCGCCGGAGCCCACCAGGTCGAGGCTGCAGTGGCTGGGAGCGGCCACTGCACTCCAGTCTGGGTGACAGAGTGAGACTCCAACTCAAAAACAAAAACAAAAAACGAAAACAAAAAATAAATAAATAAAACAATACCTTATAGTATATACTTCAGATATACTGGCAATTATAAGAATAAAACCAAACATTTCATACTGGCAAAATAAATAGACAAAGAAGACACATAAAAGTAATGGATGGGTTAATTATGAAGACAGTAGTTGTCAGAGTAATTTAGAGGTTTTTCTTAAAATTACTTTCATCAAACATAGATGCCTTTTTCATTCACAGGAGTCAGTGGCACATTGAAGCATTTGTATTTAGTCTTCTTGATCCATAGACTGCCTTTTTGTAGTCAGTATAATTAATGCAGATACATTTTTATGATTGCCCTTTGCCTTTTATTCTGTAGTGGATCAACTGCTCTACAAGTATATATTGTATTGTGGATAGTTTTTTTCATCTCTTTTACTTCATCTTATACTTTATTCAGTGGAGCATGAGATACATTTGAGTTAATGCTTGTCTTTTAACAAATACTTGTCATTTAAATCTGGTAGAGTAACTTAAATCCCAGTATCATATTTTGGATGGTATATTTTTCAAAAGGATTAAGATAAATATATTGATAATGGAATTTGTTTAGATGGTGAGCTCATAAAACAATTTAATAGTTAGGTTTTTCTATTTTCTTTCTGTTTTTTTGTTTGTTTTGTTTTTTGAGTCAGTTTCACTCTGTTGCCTAGGCAGGCTCACGGCTACCGCAGCCTGGACCTGCTGAGCTCAGGTTATCCTTCCACCTCAACTTTCTAAGTAGCTGGAACTAAAGGCACATACCACCATGCCTGGCTGTTTTTTGATTTATTGTAGAGATGAGGTCTCACCATGTTGCTCAGGCTGATCTCGAATCCTTGGGTCCAGGCAATCCTCTCCCTTCAGCCTACCAAAGTGCTGGGATTACTGGCAGAAGCCACTGCACCTGGCCAGGTTTTTCTGTTTTCATTACAGCTTTCTTCTGTTTTAGGAATTTGCTTTCCATTATTGTGTATCCTCATAATGCTATGTATTTCCTTAAGTTCTAGGCTTTCTTCCCTATTTCTTAAAAAAGATATGTCCCATTTGACAATACACACAAGATTTGTGGCTTAGAAATAATCTTTTCCTTCAGAGTCAATACAGTACCCTGGCTAACAAATTCTTGGAAACCTGGAGGTTTTTGCTTGCTTCCTTATTTTGTTTGAGGCAAGATCTCTCATTTTTTGAAATTGAAAATTTGAAATTGGATGTTTTGACAGCACCTCATTTGTTATCATGCTGTTACATCTCTACAACATTCGAGACCAGCCTGGGCAACATGGTGAGACCTCGTCTCTACAATAAGTAAAAAAATTAGCTGGGTGTGGTAGTGTGTGTCTGTAGTTCTGGCTATTTGGAAGGCTGAGGCGGAAGGATTGCCTGAGCCCAGCAGGTTGAGGCTGCGGCGACTGTGCCACTATACTCCAACCTGGGTGACAGAGTAAGACTCCAGCCCAAAAAATAAAAAATAAATAACAAAATAAAAAAATCTCTGCAAAAGAACATTAGAAATCTCTAAGAAGTGTTATAAATGTGTATTGTCTCAGGATAGTACCTTTCAAGTTTCTACTGATCACACTCAAAAATTAATTCTAAGCCGAGCGTGGTGGCCCATGCCTATAATCCCAGCACTTTGGGAGGCAGAGGCAAGAGGATTGCCTGAGTCTGCAGGTTCGAGACCAGGCTGGAAAGCATGGCCAATAAAAAAAAAAAATTAGCTGGGTGTGGTGGCACACATCTGTAGTTCCAACTACTTGGAAGACTGAAGTAGAAGGGTCACCTGAGCCCAGCGGGTTGAGGCTACGGTGGCCTTGAGTGTGCCACTGTACTCCAGCCTGGGTGACAGAGTGAGACTCTAACTAAAAAAAAAATAAAAAAATAATTCTTTGAAGTTGATAACCCCCAAAAGAGATCCATGAAAGTAATACTTTTTGGGGTGCCGAGGTGAGTGGATTGCCTGAGCCCGTGGGTTCGAGAGTGGCCTGGGCAACTTGGTGAGACCTCGTCTCTACAATGATATCAAAAATTAGCCAGGCGCAGTAGCATGCGCCTGTAGTTCCGGCTACTTGGGAGGCTGAGGTGGAAGGATTGCCGGAGCCCAGCAGATCGATGCTGGCGTGGCCATGAGCATGCCATTGCACTTCAGTCTAGGTGAAGGAGTGAGGCTCCAACTCAAAAAAAAAAAGAAAAGAAAAAAAAGAAAGAAAATACTTAGTTAATTTTTTTGTTTTTTTTTAGGATTAGAAAGTTGAACTGTTTAGGTGATATTCTTCCAATATTAGCCATTTGACAAAGTTCTCCTTTTCTTTTTGTTTCTTGAACAGTAGGCTTCATTTATTTTTAAAACATCTGAATTATCTATACTTAGTGTGCCAAGCACTTTTCTAGGGGGTTGGAGATACAAAAACACACTGCCTCTGTTAGGGATGCTCTTTCCTTTTCTTCTTACTGCTAGCTGGGACTGTTGTGGACATTTGGAGGAATCTGTGAGGAATTTGTTTTCTTTATAGAAGTGCCTTAGAACAAAAGATATATAAGAAAAGGTGTTAGATCATGTTTCCAACTCACATAGAAGAATGTCTTGGTTTATGTGTAGTCTATAAATTAATAAACGAGCAAGTTCAACTTCAAGATCAGTTATAGCACATATGAGTAGAAATCATAGTCTTTGCAGAAACATGGTACCATCTATTTTATTGTTTAAAAATAATTAGGTGTAGTCTTCCCTTATGCTTTGGTATTCGAAATGCTTAAAACCAACGAGTCATACACGATCATTTAAGAATTGATAACAAATATTGCAAATAGTCTGATTTGATATATATCTCAAAAAATTCTCTGTGGTGTTTATATATAAAATACTTAGGTTTGTTGTTTCTGATTTGACTATAACTGAATTTTCAGTAAGAATCTTTAAAAATTTAAGTATTTATGGAAAATGTTCAAATGAGTTTATTGATGTATTGGTCTTAGATGAATAGACCTGTAACACCCATTTGAGGTGGCATCTCAGCATTGCTTATTTTGTTAGCTTTGATTTAAAATTTATCCTCTAGTGGCTGAAATGTAACACTTATAGTGGAATCCTCCCCCCCTTTAAAATATCACATAGAAGAATACTCTGTTAAATAGAATTGGGTAAGGTCTACTGTATCATCTCATGAGCCACTGTCAATAGCATTCTCACAAAGACGGTTCTTTTGACCTCATTTTGAAAGTACCTTTACGTTTTTCTGTATAAATGATACATTGTCAAATTCAGAATCTTCATAAAAATTATTGGCTCTTAAAGCATGAGAGAGAGTAGCTCTCCTCAATAATTTAAAAATAATTTTTGTTTGGGTGAGGTGGCTCACATCTGTAATACCAGCAATTTGGGAGACTGAGGCGGGAGGATCACTGGAGCCCAGGAGTTTGAGACCAGCATACACAGGGAGACATCATCTCAACAACAACAACAACAAAAAATATTAGACAGGTTTGGTGGCACATGCTTGTAGTAGGGAGGTTGAGCCAGAAGGATCACCTGAGCCCAGGAGGTGGAGGCTGTGGTGAACCAGGATCTTGCCAGTGCACTCCAACCTGGGTGACAAAGTGAGACCTTGACTCCATTCCAACAAAAAGAAAACAAAAGCCCCAAACAACAACAGAGGCATTTCTATTTAGGGAAATCGGTGCATTTATTTCTGAGTATGGTTATATTGAATTCGGATGTTTTGGTACTTCAGGCAAAATAAAGAAGTTATATTCTGGAAGTGATCTGACTTGGGAGTTTATAAAGAGATCCATTTCTCCAGCCAATTCTTGTGTTTAACTTGCCGCGTAGCCTAACCTAACCTAATGACATTTGAGTTTTTAAATGTAAGTTTGTTGTATTTTTAATGTATATTTTGTGGTGTGTGACAAATAAAACCAATGGCTTGGAAGATTTAACTTTAAAGCTTCTGCTGAAGGAGAAATTCTAAATTTGGCCCAATATTAATCTGAGGAATATATGAGTTTTGGGGAATTCCTTTTTATTTTCAGAGTGAAATGTAAACTTAAACATAAAAATTACCATGAGTATTTCCTATTTCTAAATGAACTTCTTTCTTTTTGCCTCTATTTTCATTCAGCTGAGATGTTATTATTGGTTAGTATTCAAGAATTGAAGAAAGACTGGGAAATTTGGAAAATCATGTCTTGTTTATAATTTTTGAATAGGTTTTTAACTATCTTGAAGTAGTTAAATTTTACTTAGATTTCGTTGATTTGGAAATCTTAGATAATTTTATTTTGGACTATTACTATACATGGAAAATAATTATTTGTCAGGAAAATTTATGAGAAAAGACTAGAAAAGAATGATTGTTGTAATAAATCCTTTTAAAAGCACTTTTGTAGCACCTACTTGGGCTGTATAGGAACGGTAACGTGTATGTAAGAGAGCTTAGATGTGCTAATCTAAAGCCTTCCTCATCTGTGAAAGAGCCGCTCTTTAACAACTCTAGCCATGGAATACTATGTTAACCTGCTTGGGTTTTTCAGACTCTTGAAACTACCTAATCAGATTGCATTTCGGAGAGACTCAGGATCCAGATTTTTTTTCCTAGTGTGAGCCCCTTTCCTCTTATTGTCCCCTCCTTTACCTCCTCAGTGGAATTCTACTGTAAAATGCTTTTGTAAGTCTATGATTTTAAAATAGTCTTTTAAAAACTAAAAATTCTCTAGGACTTAAAATTTGTTGGAACCTTACAATGAAAAATAGCTGCCACTTTAGGAGCCCAAAGTACTCTCATAATTATTTATTTGATGCTTCTTGTTAGATGGCAGTTTTACTTCCTTGACTTATTCCAGATTTCTTTTAATTTTCGGAAACTGTAGATATGATGGTTAAATTTATAGTTTCTCCCCCCCCCCCCAGGACAAACTGTTTTTTCATTTCTCATTTGTACAGAATTGGATATGTTCCTAAGCAGAAGGGTTAGCTCATTCTTTTCATCTTTAGGCTTTTACAAATATTGAGTCTAAATGTTATTAGGTAATGGAATAACTATTCCTTTTCAGCTCTTGGTATATTTCCAAACTGGCCAGCAGAGCCAGGCAGAAGCGAAGGCATTAAAACACTAACTTTGGTTGGTTGCTACCTTCTTAGTGCTGAACTATAACCTTTGTTGGTTGGTTGATAGAGAACAAGAGAGCACAGTCCTCGTCCACTCACAGGTAAGGAACCCTTGTGATGACCAGTTGGTGTGAGAGAGATGACCTGATAGCATTTTTTTCTAAATTTATCCCCCAAATATAACATGTCCCAGAAATAGGACACTGTGACTGACTGTATTCCATAGAACAGGGATATGCAGCACCTTTATATTTAGAATAAGATCTGAAATTTAATAGGGATGTATCACTCTGTACCACAAAGTATAATTGATCTGTTTTCCAAAGGCAACACTGAAATCCCTATAACTTTTAAAATATGTATCTGCCTATCGTATTCTCCTTCCACCTTTTCCTTGATCAGATGCTATGTGCTTTGAACTTCCTTCTCTTATTTGCCTTATTTCTGTAATAAAGCTATTTTCTAGTATCTTTGCCATCATCTATTATTTGGGTATATCTTACTGCTTTAATTTCTATATTTCAGCCATTAATGATTATTCCTGGTCCTTCTTGATCCAAAACAAAAAGATTTTGAGTCTGTATTGCCTGTATCCACTATTCTGCCCTCCCAGTTTTAAAGCTGAGTGCTTTTTCAGCGATAGTAGTCATAGCTTTGCTAAAATGCAGGTTTAGCTTTGTAGCTTTAATATGGGCCTGTAGTGTGATTAATTTTTTAAGTTAATGAAAACTTGAAAATTGAGAACAATTCAGCTTCTTAGATGTTTCCAAAGTTTAAGTAGCATTCCTGTTAATATGCTTGATTTTTCTGTTTCTACTTTTCAACCAATCCATCTTCTTTTCTTTGACAGAAGAATTAACTGGAACTCCTCCTTTGATATATCTGAGGTTGAGTGCCTTTTCCCTGTCCCTTTAAGACAACTATAATCTTGTTTCCAGTCATAATTTATCAGTTTTGATTCAGTCTTCCACTCATAGTTGGGTGGTTTGTCACAGAGTGTGTTATGGCTTAGACCATTCATTACAGGTCCCTTCTTACTAGTTACCAAGGAATTAATCATTTGTGGTGACAGACTTCTAAAATTCGAATTAAGAAGGCACTAAAGAAAGCATGCCCAAAGGTTAGCTCCTTTTTATCCTGAGGATAAGCCATTACAAACTCAAATGACCAGAGAATGTAATTTCTTAATAAGAATTTTTTCTTAAATCTATATTCAGCTCTCTATTTCAGTGCTTCTCTCCTACCAGAGGTGCAAGGAGTGATCCTAGAACCACAGATACAGCCAAGACCACGGAGAGCTTTTGACGTCAGGGGTCCACTTTCTCCACTGAACCCTTGGAGGCAGAATATCCAGCTTCTGGAGAGAGTGGGAAAGGATAATAAACAAGTGGGTGCTTTCCATTATTTACTTGGGTTATTTATAGATTGGATGTCCTTCCATTGCCCATTTAATTCTATTGGTAAACTCCTTGGGTTCATGTAAGAACCAGGTGGGGCTGCAATCTGTTTGTTTTTCTAAGAATGTTAACTAGTGCCCATTAAAAAATGAGACCTTAATTTTCTCTCCAGATAATTCAAGCAGTGGATGATTTGGGGCACGTGATTTGGTGAATACCTGTGTAGTCCACAGGAATTTTAAAAGGAGAATATTTACCCATTTTGGCCTTTATGGTATTAGTGGGCTTCTAAGTGCTCTTTTATATTCCAGTAACTGAAAAGTTTCTGTGTTTCATCTTTGGGCAAGCTGGACATCTGGAATCTAATTTATATAGTCAGATGTTCTGGTATTATCTTATCCTGTTAGTGAGAACTTTTTGGTCTTTTTCTTACCTCAAATGCTAGGACTTCATGTTAGATCTTTTAAAAGATGCAGTGATAGTACTGCTATGGTTTAACTGTCAAATCTAGGCTTCATTCTTTAACAAATACGAATGAATATAAGTTTCGGGGCATGTATCCCTGAGAGCTATGTTTAATTACTCAAAAGTAGTTGTCAAATCCCTAGGAGTAATATTATTTGTGGCAAAAGAGCCTTTTCCTAGATTTTTACCATGGCATTAAGATGGTTTTCTCCTAGTTTCTTTGATGCCAAGGGTAGGATTTGATTCTAGGAAGTTCTTATCACCTATAGTGGGTAGCATGTGAACTTGTGCCCTTGGCAAGTTTTCATTTTTCCTTGGTGGATTCCTTCTGTGACTCCAGGTATCTTGATAATGGGAGACCGGTTTATTTGTTCTCTAATTGCCCAGATTTCTTTCAACTGGTAAAACATCATACTTCTTCAGCAAAAGGAATTCTTCTAGCAGAGCCTTCATGGATGATATCTGTCACACATGCCAGCACCTGCAGTTTGGAAGGCAGTGGTGAATGGATCCATGCAATATGTCTAGAAGACACAAGGATGAGCGAGCCACCTGATCTTGCCATTTATAAACTTTTAAGATTTACTCTGGTTTGCCTTGGTCTGAAAATGGAAAGGCTCAAATAATGAAATAATCTTTTCAGATTGGAATTTTACATGGCCATGAAAATATTCCTTTCTGTTCAGAAGACTGAAATAGAGAAATCTTGAGAGACTCCTTTCTTTTAGAAGCAGCTCTCTGTATTGGTTTCACTTAAAGAGATTTGTGGGATTGAAAAATCATCTTAAGGCAGACACCTTTTTTTAAGGAGTGGAGGCAGTCCAAAAAGCGTAATGATTTTTTTTTGTTGTTGCCTGACATTGAAAGAAACTAGTAAATAAAGGGTGAACTTCTTAATCATTCCAGAATTACTTTTAGCATTAGTATATATTCTTTAAACTCATCTTTGCTGGTCTTGAGCCTTATTCTTATTATATTTGTCAAATCAACAAAGATTCTATTAGAGAAGTAGAAGAGATGTCTTTTGAGATCAAAATACCATGGTCTGTCCTCTGAAGTAATAAATACTTGTTAACTTGAAGTATTTTTGTGCACTGAAGGCATACTAAATTTTGATACTGTTACAAAGCAATAGTTTACAGAGCAAAGGTAGTTATTGTTAGAGTAAGCCTGTAGGTGTGTTCATCTGCGCTATCAATTAGTTGATAGAAGTAGTTATCAAAATGTCTTTATTTCTCTTTGTCATTCAAAAGTTATTAAATTTTTTTTTTTTTTTGAGTTGGAGTCTTACTTTGTCACCCAGACTGGACTGCAGTGGCACACTCGCGGCCACCCCAGTGTCCACCTGCTGGGCTCCAGCAGTCCTTCCACCTCAGCCTTCCAAGTAGCTGGAACTACAGGCACACGCTACCACGCCCGGCTAATTTTTTATTTATTGTGGAGACAGGGTCTCACCAAGTTGCCTGGGCTGGTCTCGAACCTGCGGGCTCAGGCAATCCACTCGCCTCGGCCTCCCAAAATGCTGGGATTACAGGCTGATCCACCAAGCCCGGCCTATTAAATGTTTTAAAGTTACCTGATGCTTCCAGTTTGTTCATTTGTTGTAAATTTAAGAATAAAACTCTAGGGTTATTAACATGGAACAACTAAAACGTTTTAGAAAAGAATCTCAAAGGCTTTAGAATCCATATTTGCTAAAATAAAATATAGCTGGCCCATAGTCTTCCTTGGCTATCTTGAGAACTGTTTTTTCTCCCCCCCCCCTTTTTTTTTTATGAGTCAGGGTCTCACTCTGTCACCCAGGCCAGAGTGCAATGGCGTGATCCCAGCTCACCGAAGCCTTGACCTGCTGGGCTCAGATGATCCATCTGCCTCAGCGCCCCGAGTAGCTGGGATTACAGGTGCGTTTCACCACGCCTGGCTAATTTAAAAAATTTTTTTTTTTTTTCTATGGATGAGGTCTCACTGTGTTGCCCAGACTAGCCTCGAACTCCTGGGCTCAGGTAGACCTCTTGCCTTGGCCTTCCAAAGTGGTGGGATTATAGGTGTGAGCCATGGCACCAGGCCTGTTTTTTTGGTCATTAATTATAAAAAAATTTTTGTAAGTATAGTACTTAAAAGTAAGTTTAAAAGATCAGTTTGAACTAAAATTCCCCCAGAGAGCTCTGAATTCCCATACATGATTACAGTTTGTACTCTTGACTTATTTTTATTAAATGTTAATAAGACTGTTGGTTTACAAGCACATATAAATTAAGAAACAACTAGCCAACAGTTTAGAAAGAACTCAGGGAAATGAAAGTGAAATTTGCGTGAAAATTAAGTTAGTTGTATTGTTTGAACCACAGTACAAACCAGCTTATGGCCTGTGAGGTTATTAGCTTTTTGTTTCAGCTTTGAAAATGAAAAGTGATTTAATCTCTTAATCTCATGCTTTGATTAAACTTTAGTTCTATTCCTTAAAGTATGCAAAAGAAATGTAAGTGCACTTCTAGACACCTCATGCCACTAAGAGATATTTATTTAAAAGTGAAACTTTTTGTATATTGCTGTGAACTGATTTGTTTATTTAAACTTATATTTTGATGCATTTTTCTTTCAGAGATTTTTTTATATTTCATGTCACAATATGCAGTCCTATATTTCTCAGTGTTTATCTTATGGATATTAATAATATAAGCTAATTTTTTAGAATGACTGTAATAATTGTATTATGTGATTATTTGAAAATTAATAAATATTTTCTCCATGAAAAAAATGCACTTACTGATAATGGCTTATTTCTGTTTCAGGAGTAGAAAGCGAAAACTGCAACAGTATTTTTAAGTGTATTTTAATTTTATGTGTCTTCCTCTAAGTATTTTTGAATCTGGATTCCCTCTGTGTGTTATACTCTTTTGATTAAAAAAAAAAAGCTTTTTAAACTGTTAAATGAAAATGATTCTTAATGGGGTTACCAGTGGATGTATGAAATAGGTGAACTGTTTAGTATGTTTTTGCATTTTCCTGATTAGCATCATCTTAGCTTTGTTTCCAAAATTGGGTTTTTTAGATGCAATTTTTCACGTCAGTTTTGTAAACCATTTAAACTCTTGAGTTAATATTATAAATTTCAGGAGTAATTTCATCAAATCTTTTAAAGCTAGGTTGATAAAAATATAACCCCTTATTAAATAGCATCTGAAAACAGTTTCTTTACCCAGAAAAAAGAACATTTGAAAATAATATATTGGGAAACTAGTCGGTTCATAAGAACTGTTGAAAGAAAAATGTTTTGTATTTTAGTGTTGCACTGATAACCGTAGAAGGAGAAATCTTGACTTCAGAGTCTCTTGCTTTTAACCTTATCAAGACAGCATGGAAAAGGGTAAAATTTAATTTCAATGATTCTTGTCTTTATATTTACATAAGCCACAGGAAGAATACTTTTCTATGTAGGATGTTTTAGAAGCAAGAGGATTTCTTTTTGGAAACGAAGAAAAGTTATTCAAGAAGAGGACTCTAAAAATTAAAAAATTAAGATGAGGGCCTAGGCAAGAAATAAAAATTGAATTAATGAAAGCCTGTGGATTAAAATAAAATAATTTGGCCCCTCCAAAGAAATAACACACGGAAAAAAGTAAGAATTAAAAAAGGCAGTTTGATTTATAATAGCTACTGTATTGGGGTTGGGGGTAGGAAGCTAAAATTCTTGGCTTTATTAATGCGGTAAGTTTGGAAAAAACAATGATTTTGTGGACAGAATTTTGTTTTTAGAATGATAGTTATTAAAATGTTTACAGACGTATATTTCAATGGAAGGTTGAATTTTACCTGAATACAGAAAATTTATAAACTTTTCCTATATGTGTATAAAAGAGTGGGGTGAGGGCTAAAAAAATATCTTGCACTGGAAAGTGAAGAATATTGCAAAGCTAATGGTGAAATGAGTTTTTTAAAAGTTTTTTTTAATTTTTTTATTTTTAAACATAGCCCTTTCCAACATCAATAGCCTTCAAAATAAAAATATGACATGTTGAGTTTGGCTTAGCATTGTGTCTTCAAGGTGTAAGAACATAGGCTTATGTCCTTTAGTGAGGAAACAAAGGATTTTTTTCTTTTGTAACTTTTGTTTAAAGAAAGTAAATTATAAGCAGTGTGACTGCAAACCATGGACTTTATAGTTTGTCATAAGTACATACACAGATGTTATTATTATTTTTGCTATATTGAAACAGTTAAGCAAAACGTCAATGATTACATGTCCTAAGCAATTTCTTACATTATTTTTATTCAGCTATTTTTGTTTCCCATTAAAAAATTTTATATTAAATTAGTCCTAAAATATGAAAGATTAATGTTGCAAATATAAGCACATAGGTGCCCTGCAGGTTTTTTCCCACTAATATGTACATCTAAGATAATTAGAATACTACAGTAAAAACGTTAGGGAACTTTGAAGTATGCATCAAAATTTTCAGGAGCTATGATCAAAGGGATCTCTTCTCAAGAGGTAAGGTATGGCATAGGTAGAAAAATGTTCAAAATTTGTTCACTGTAATATCTGATGATACAGTAACAGATATCCTTGGGTTTTCAAAATTAGGAAAATAATTTTTCTTAAAACTTTCAGAGAAGAGAAATTGATAAACCACAAATTTGTGTATAGTGTTGCAGTGCATTTAGGAGTATGTCCACAGACATTGTGCCCTTTGTGTATGTAGCTTCTAATATTCCAAGATATCTCCTACCCCTACTTAATGTTTATGATTTATATTTATTTAATTTAGTATTTTTAAAGTCTGAGCACTGTAAAAATGTCCTTTGCATGGAAAGTTGAGTACATATTCCATGAATTGTTTACTGGCTTTATTTTGGCTGTGAATGCCTGTTATTATTAAATAATGCCTAGAACTCAGAAAACAGTTGCTTGACTTAGTAATTTTTGTGCTAGTTTGAGAATTAATTTAAGGAGTTTTGTAAACACTTAACACTGTAACTCAGGGGACTCCTTTATTAAGGAAAAAGTAATAATATTGCCTTCTATAAAAACAGGAGAAAAATATATTTTATTCATTCATTTACTTACTTGCTTACTTATTTGAGTCGGAGTCTCCCTCTGTCGCCCAGGCTGGAGTGCAGTGGCACACTGAGGGCCACCGCAACCTCAACCTGCTGGGCTCAGGCGATCCTTCTGCTTTAGCCTTCCAAATAGCTGGAACAACAGGCCCGACTAATTTTTGATTTATTGTAGAGACAAGGTCTTGCCAAATTTCCCAGGCTGATCTTGAAACCCTGGGCTCAGGCAATCCTCTCGCCTCTGCCTCTCCCTCCCAGAGTGCTGGGATTACAGTCGTGAGCCACCGCTCCCGGCTACTATTGTTTTCTAAGCAATATTAAAGTAGGTTCAAAGTGTTGAGTGTTAGTATAATAATTAGTTTATCTAGCAATAAAAGAAAATACAATATTGAATATGAATGAAATGGGAAAATAGAAGTCTTTTCTAGAATTACTAGTATGCTCAATAGCAGGTCACATAAAAAACACAGGTGGTCTTCCAACATATTTTCTACAAGAGCTGCTCGTGGGCATTTGGCTTTTATTTAAAATAATTTGGTATTTATTTTGCTTTTCCTTTTGATGTGATAATGCTGATGTGAATTAGTGACAGAACTCACCATTTCATGAGGTAGCTGATTCCGTGTTCAGGATACTCTAATGAAAGAAGTTGATTCAGAATTTGCTCCCAGAATTTTTTATTTGAAAATTACCTTAGAAACAATCTACTTTAGCACCCTTATTTTATATACATAATAATAAGATACCAGAAATAATACACTCGTTTCTAGTATCATGCTTTTTTTTTTTTTTTTGAGTTGGAGTCTCACTCTCATCCAGGCTGGAGTGCAGTGACATGCTCACGGCCACTGCAGCCTTGACATGCTGGGCTTAGGTGATCCTTCCGCCTCAGCCTTCCAAGTAGCTGGAACTACAGGTGCATGCCACCACACCTGGCTCTTGAACCCCCAGGGTCAGGCAGTCTCTTGCTTCGGCCTCCCAAAGTGCTGGGATTACGGACTGAGCCACCACGTGTGGCCAATATCATGCTATTTTTAAACAAATTGCCCGAAGGACTCAAGTCTCTTGACTATCAGATATCTCTTAATTGTGTCTTGTTGATCCTAGTTCTGGACAGCAAAGTGATTCTGACCCTTTTCAGCTATGACAGTCTTCGGGATAGCTGTTAATCCCTCATCTAATTTTCTACAGATTTAAGAATCCTCACTCTCCCACCTCTTATTCGTGTAGCATGGCTTTGAGGTCCTTAAAGATTTTGTAGATTTTCTCTAAACATACTTCAGTTTCTCTTAGTGTGTGACACAGTCAACACAGATGCTCTCTTCCTGGGCTGTAATAACACATGACCTTATGCAGTGTTTGGCCCTGGAATATTCATGCCACTTTGTTCTTACATATATTTATCTAGTAAGGTGCTTTTATGCACGTTGAGATTCTCCTAGACAAGTTATATAGTGATGTAAAAATATTTTATTTCTAAAAATCAGGCTAATAGCCTATGCAAAGTATATATAATGTGCACAGTTTACTTTTATTTTTATATTTTTGAGTTGGGGTCTGACTTACCCAGGCTAGGGTACAGTGGCATGATCACAACTCACCATAGCCTCGAACTCCTGGACTCAATCGATCCTCCCGCCTCTTGAGTAGGCGGGACTACAGGCATGTGCCACCATACCTGGATAATTTTTTGATGTTTTTGTAGGGACAAGGTCTCACTTTGTGGCCCAGGCTGGTCCTAAACTGCTGGACTCAAGCAATCTTCCCAACTCCACCTCCCAAATTACTGGAATTACAAACTGAACCACTGCACCCAGCCTATGTGCACAGTTTAGTTAAAGAAATTGATTCACCATCATAGCTAAGACTTTGGGAAATGGTAGATATAAAGTTACGATCTCATTTAAGTTATTTTTGTTTGCTTAGTTCTGAAAACTATAAATTCTATATTAAGTGACTTATAATATAAAGTGTTGTTATTCAGGTTGTACCTACAAATTAAAGGGTAACCAAGCCCCTTGGAGATAAACTTGGCATAGAGAAGAAAACAAATTTGTTGTGTTTAGTAACAGAATTAGAAGAAAAGTTTGGGAAATATATCAAACAGCAGAAGATGGTGAAGAAGTAGCCCTGGAAGTCTGAGAATGTGGCCTAAATTCTAATGCAAGCACAGCCTTCTGTTGCATCTTGAGATACAGTGCAAACACTCCTGTCGCAACATTGTTTTTGTGTATGTGTTTTAGATTCAAATTACCATTTAAAATATTTACCTTTCTCCCCTAAATCTTATAAGTGAGCTCTAGGAAGACATGAGGTGTCTGAGGTTACAGGTATCCCTGTTTGAGAAACACTGGTTGAGATAGGTTATATTTTATCTTACCTGAATTAGAATTTTTGGGAAAGTAAGGAAAAAAATAATAAACATTTACTTGTGAGAAAGGTTATAATTTTTTTACCCATAAAGATGCAGAGGTACAGAGGTTACAAGACCCACCCAAGGGCATACAAGCAGTGATGATGGCATTTGAAAATAGATCTACTGATCTAAATCAAAAAATTCTGTTACACCATTTGCACAGTCTCAGGAAAATGTCATATAGAACCTTAGTATCTGAAGTAGAACAAAGGACTATTTTACTTAGTGCATACTTTTAAATAGACTTTTCAAAAAGAGCAGTTTCAGGTTTGTAGAATAATGACCAGTATGTGTAGAGTTCCCATGACCTCCTTCCCCTTATGCATAGTTTTCCCTGATACTATATTTCATTCGTGTGGTACACTTGTTATCGTCGGCTAACCGTTATTGACACGTTAACTAAAGTCCATAGTTTATATGGGGTACACGCTTTGACGTTCATTTCTATGGGTTCTGCCACACAGTTATGTATTCATCATTATAGTGTCATACAGCACAGTTTAGCTGCCCTAGAAATGTCCTGTGCTCTTTTACTTTCGTCCTTGCTGAAGCACGTGGTAATACAGACATTGTCAAACTCTTTCCAGAGTGACTTTGCCATGTCACGTTGCCATCAGCAATGGATGTGAGTTTTATTGCTATGTGTTCTCACCAGCATTTGGTATTGTCAGTGTTTGAGTGCAGCCACACTAATAGGTGTGTAGTGGTATCTTAGTGTTTTAGTTTTCAGTTCTCTGATGGTATGTGATGTTGAACATAATCTAATATGCTTATTTTCCATCACTGAATCTTCTGAGATGTCGACTAAAAAATCTCTACCCTCTTTTTTTTTTGGCAGGGAGGGGAAGTCATAGCCTCACTCTCACCCAGTCTGGAGTGTAGTGGCATGATCATGAGGCTTATCACTGCTTTGACTTTCTGGGCTCGGGCAATCCTTTTGCCTCAGCGTCCTGAATAGCTGAGAGTGCAGGTGTACACCACCATGCTTGGCTAATTTTTTTGTAGAGATGAGGTCTTGCCATGTTGCCCAGGCTGGTCTTGAACTCCTGGCCTCAAGTAATCTATCCTCCTCGGCCTCTCAAACTGGTGGGACTGCAGGCATGAATCACCGTGCCTAGCCTTTTGCCCATTTTCAAAAACCAGTTTTAAAAAATGGTTTTAAGAGTTCTCGGTATATTTTGGATACTAGTTCTTTAGCAGATATGTGCTTGGTAAATATTTTCTCCCAGTCTGGTTTGTTTGTCAACAGTGTCTTTTACAGAGAAGAATTTTTTTTTTTTAGTTGGAGTCTTATTCCGTCGCCCAGGCTGGAATGCAGTGGCACAGTCACGGCCACCCCAGCGTCGACCTCCTGGGATCTGGGATCCTTCTGCCTCAGCCTTCCAAGTAGCTGGAACTACAGGCCATGTGCTACCACACCCAGCTAATTTTTGATTTATTTTAGAGACCTATCTCAACCAGAGTTTCCTGGGCTGGTCTCGAACCCGTGGGCTCAGGCAATCCACTCACCTCGGCCTCCCAAAGTGCTGGGATTACAGGTTGGGCCCCTGAGCCCGGCCACAGAGAAGAAATTTTAATAAAGTCTACTTTTATCTTCGTTAATGGGTCTTGATTTTGGTGGTGTATGTAAAAATTCAATGCTAAATCCAAGGTCATCTAAGGTTCCTCCTGTGTTATCTACAAGGGTTTTTTTGGGGTTTTTTTTTGAATTTTGTGTCTTAGATCTGTAACCTGTTGATTAGTTTTTGTGATATAAGGTTTATGTTTACATTTTTTTTTTTTTTGGAGAGAGATGGTGAGGGATGTGATATCCATTCAGCACCATTTGTTGAAGACATTCTTTGTCCACTGGATTGCCTTTGCTCCTCTTTTAAAGGTC
This sequence comes from Tarsius wallacei, assembly GCA_963574415.1. Taxonomy (NCBI): domain Eukaryota; kingdom Metazoa; phylum Chordata; class Mammalia; order Primates; family Tarsiidae; genus Tarsius; species Tarsius wallacei. Next base: position 43,989 of record CAUYQG010209226.1, read on the forward strand.
AGTTGACTATGTTCATGTGATTCTACTTCTGGGCTCTTTGTACTGTTCCATTGATCTATTCTTTTGCTGTCTTGAATACTGACAGTTTTTATTAAATCTTGGAGCTCTGGATAGCCTAAGTCTTTTGACTTCATTCTTCACTGTTGTGCTGGCCATTCTGTATCTTGCTTTTCCATATAGACTTTCAAATCTGTGTCTATATCTGCACAATAGCTTGCTGAGATTTTTATTAGAATTGCATTGAATCTAAATATCAAGTTGGGAAGAAGTGACATCTTAATAATATTGAGTATTTCTATAAACATGGAGTGTTTCTCCATTTATTCAGATCTTTGATTTTTTAAAATTAGCATATTAAACTTTTTTTCTCATATAGCGCTTATGTGAGATTTTATTTGTTAGATTTAGATCTAAACTTTTCTTTTTTGGTGTTGATGTAAATGGTGTTGTATTTCTCATGTCAAATTCTATTTCGTTGCTGCTGTAGGAAAGAGCTGGCTTTTGTATATTAACCTGGTATCCTGCAAACTCGATGTAGTTATCAGATGCAGGAATTTTTTTCCTTGATTCCTGGGGATTTTCAACATGCAAGATCATGTCATCTGTGAAGAGAGACTTCTTTAAAAATTCCTTTTCAATCTGCATATCTTTCATTTCCTTTGCTTATTTCACTTTTCACGAGCTAGGACTTGTATGATGTTGAATAGAAGTGTTAAGAGGAGACATCCTTGTCCTGTTTCCAGTATTAGGGGAGAGCATCTACAGTACTTTCTCACCAGTAAGTGAGATGTTTTATAGATATTCTTCATCACATCGAGGAAGTATCTATTCCTAGTTTGTTAGTTTTTTGTTGTTTTGTTTTTCGATTTGGAGTCTCACTCTGTCACCCAGACTGGAGTGTAGTGGCATGCTCCTGGCCACTGCAGCCTCGACCTGCTGGGCTCCGGTGATCCTTCCGCCTCAACCTTCCAAGTAGCTGGAACTACAGGTGCGTGCTACCATACCCGGCTAATTTTTTTTGGTTTATTGTAGAGATGAGGTCTCATCAAGTTGTCCAGGCGGGTCTCGAACCTGCAGGCTCAGGCAATTCATTTACCTCGGCCTCCCAAAACATGGGATTACAGGCTGAGCCACCCAGCCTGGCCTGTTAGAGTTTTAAATTGTGAATGGATGTTGAATTTTGTCCAATGTTTTTCTGCATTTATGGATAAGATGATGTGATTTTTCTTCTGTTAATGTAATGGATTATACTAATTGATTTCTTAATGTCAAACCAGCCTTGCGTACACTGAATAAATCCCACTTGGTCATGGTGTACAATTCTTTTTATATGTTGTTGGATTTGATTTGTGATATTTTGTCAAGGGTTTTTTACATCAGTGTTCATGAGACATAGTGGTCTGTAATTTTTTTTCTTCTTGTATTATCTTTTTCTCATGTTGTTACTAGGGTAATACTGGCCTCATAGAATCAGTTAGGTATTGTTTCCTGTTTCTACTTTATCAAAAGATTGTAGAGAAATGGCATTATTTCATTAAATATTTGATAGAGCTTGACAGTGAAATCTGGATGTTTTCTCTTTGGGAAGGATATTAATTATTGGTTCAGTTCTTTATCTTTTTTGAGTCTGAGTCTCACTCCAGCCCAGGGTGGCTGGAGTGCAGTGGCACGCTCACGGTCACCGCAGCCTCGACCTGCTGGGCTCAGGCGATCCTTCTGCCTCAGCCTTCCAAGTAGCTGGAACTATGGGCGCACATCACTGTGCCCGGCTAGTTTTTTGATTTATTGTAGAGATGAGGTCTCACCAAGTTGCCCAGGCTGGTCTCGAACCCCTGGACTCAGTCCTCTTGCCTTGGCCTCCCAAGGTGCTGGGATTACAAGTTTGAGCCACAGCGCCTGACCGATTCAGTTTCTTTAATAGATAAAGGCTTAGTTTGTTTCTTCCTGTGTGAGTTTTGGTAGATTGTTTCATTTAAGGAAAATTGGTCTAGTTCATCTAAGTTAGCAAATTTGTGGGGATAGAGTTGCTAATCACACTTCTTATCCTTGTAATGCTCATGGGAACAATAATGATGGTCCCTCTTTCACTTGTAATATTAAATTTTTGTGTTTTTTATTAGCTAACCTAGCCAGATAAATATCAATTGTATTGACCAAAGAAGCCCTGTTTTCAGTTTCATTGATTTGTGATACAATTTTTATTTTTTTCTTCGTTTGCTTTAGGTTTATATTACTTTTCTGTCTCTACTTTGGCTAAAGTAGAGGTTTAGATTATTAATTTTGGGTCTTCTATACATTCAATACTATGTATTTCCCTCTAAGCACTGTTTTTGCTACATTCCAAAAATGTTAGTAAAATATATTTTTATTTTCATTCAGTTTGAAATAATGAAAAATTTCTCTTGAGGCTGCTTGACTGTGTGATTTCTGGAAGTATGTTTTTATTTTTTATTTATTTTTTATTTTTATTTTTTTTTTTGAGTTGGAGTCCCACTCGATCGCCCAGACTGGAGTGCAGTGGCCGCTCCTGACCACCGCAGCCTCGACCTGCTGGGCTCCGGCGATCCTTTCGCCTCAGCCTTCCGAGTAGCTGGAATTACAGGCGCATGCTACCACGCCCGGCTAATTTTTTATTTTATTTTATTTTTTTTTTATTGTAGAGATGAGGTTTCGCCTGCCCAGGCAGGTCTCGAACCCGCGGGCTCAGGCAATCCACTCACCTCAGCCTCCCAAGGCGCAGGATTACAGGCTGAGCCACCGAGCCCGGGTGGAAGTATGTTTTTAAATTGCCAAGTATTTTGCAATTTTCTAGCTGCCTGAAGATATTTTGTGTTGTTGATGTTTAGTTTAATTCCATTGTGGTCTGAAGGTGTGGTTTGTATTCTTTTACATTTGTTATTATGTATTTTGTTGCCCAGAATGTGGTCTGTCTTGGTGAATGGTCATGTAAGCTTGAGATGAATGTGTATTTTGTTGTTGGATGAAGTAAGTCTATAGATGTCAGTTGGATCCAGTTGTTTGATGATGCTTTTCAGTTCAAGTATGTCCTTACTGATATTCTGCCTAACGGATCTGTCAATTCTTGAAGAGGGGTGTTTAAATCTTCAGCTATAATAGTGGGTTTATCTGTTTCTCCTTACATTTCGATCAGTTTTTGCCTCACATATTTTGATGCTCTGTTGTTAAGCACACAAATTTTAAGGACAGTTATGCCTTCTTGGACTATTGACCCCTTTATTATGATCTTATATCCCTCTTTATCAGTGATAATTTTCTTTGTTCTGAAATCTACTTTGTCTAAATAAATTTAGCAATTCCCACTTTTTTTGATTAGTGTTAGCATGGTATAGCTGTCTCTGTTCCTTTTCTTTTAATCTGTGTGTGTTTTTATATTACAAGTGGATTTCTGGTAGACCGCACACAGTTGGGTCTTTTTTTTTTTAATTCACTTGATAGTTTGTCTTTTAATTGATTCATTTTAAAATTGCTTACTTTCATACTTTTTTTAAACGAGGACGTATGTAGCGATTTTGGATATAGTTGAATTAATATATATCTTGTTCATCTTTGTAATTTGTTTATGCATTGCTCTTATTCTTTAAAATTTTATTTTGTCTTCCACTCTTTTTCTGCGTTCTCTGGTATTAATTGAACATTAGTATAATTCCATTTGCTCTGCTCTCTTCCCCAAGTATATCACTTTTTAAAAATTTTGTTTTAGTTATTGTCCTAGAGTTTACAATATACATTTCTGACTAATCCACCTTTTTTTTTTTTTTTTGACAAGCAGGATTTAGTGAAAGGACAGAAAAACTCCCATAGTTGGAGGAGACCCAAAGGGGCTGCCTGACTAATTCGCCTTTAAATAACACTTCTACTACTTCATGGGTAGTGCAGGTGCCTTAAAAGAGTATTCCCCATTCCTTCCTCCCATCCCTTATAACGTTGCGTTTCTTCATTTGGCTTTTCTGTAAATTGTAATCATCTAATATATTGTACCCGTCATTATTTTGAACAGATTTGTGTGTTAGCTCACATGTTCTAACACATATGTTAAGTTTTCGTTTTTGTTTTTGTTTTTTAACTCAGTCTCATTCTGTCGGCCAGACTGGAGTGTGGTGGCACGATCATGGCTACCGCAGCCTTGACCTGCAGGGCTCAAAGAGTCCTCTCTGCACTCCAGCCTGGGTGACAGAGGGAGACCTCGACTCAAAAATAAATAAATAAAATTTAAAAAGAAAAAAAAAAAAGAGTCCTCTCACCTCGGCCTCCCAACGTGCTGGGATTACAGACAGTAGTCACTGCACCCCCTCAATTAAGAATTTTTAAAATAAAGTTTTGTTTTACCTTTTTCAATTCTTCTCTAATGCCCTTTTTCTCTTTGTGTCGAGCTATGACCTATATTATCTTCTCTCAGAATAACTTATAACATTTTTTTCAAGACAGGTCTAATAGTGACACATTCTATTTTTGTCTGAGATAGTCTTTTCTCTCTTTTACTTCGTAAGAATAATTTTGCTGCATACAGGATTGTAAGTTGGTAGTTTTTTTCTTTCAGCACTAAATATTTCACTCCATTCTTCTTGCTTGAATAATTTCTTTTATTTTTTACTAATCGAGAAAGCTGGGATAGTTTGCATACGTTCTGAACAAATGTCTGGTGTAATTCTCATCCTTGTTTCTCAGTAGGTCAAGTTTTCTTTTACTACCACCTGTGGCTTCTTTCAATATTTATTTTATTTTATTTTATATTCTGCAGTTTGAATATGACATGTCTATGTATAGACTTTTGGTGTTTATCCTACTTCATGTTCTCTGAGCGTCTGGCATCTTTGGTTTGGTGCCTGTCATAAGTGTTGGAAAATCTCACCCATTATTTCTTCAAATACAGATGGTCCTCAACTTAGTGATGTTGCGACTTCATGATGTTGCGACAGTGATACACATTCAGAAGAAACCATGCTCTTCTTTCTGTGCTGGGCAGCAGTGCAAGCCTCAGTTCTCAGTCATCTATGCATTTTTGACTTAATCATGTTTTCACTTACAGTGGGTTTATGGGAATGTAAGTTGAGGAGCATCTGTAGTCTCTTTCTTCTTGGATTCCCATTTTGTATGCATTTTACCTTTTTAAATTGTCTTAAGGTTTTGGAATATTCTGTTACTTTTTTTTTTTGCTTTTTGACTTAGTTGCTTTCCCTTTTTTTTCTTTTGAGATAGGGTCTTGCTATGTTATCCAGGATGGAGTGCAGAGCTACCATCATGGCTCACTGCTGTAGCCTTGAACTTCCGGACTCAAACAATCCTTCCAGCTCAGCCTCTTGAGCAGCTAGGACTACAGGCACATGCCACCACACCATGCTAATTAAAAAATTTTTTTTTGAAGACAGGGTCTCATTCTGTTGCCCAGACTTGTCATGAACTCCTGACCTTAAGCGATCCTTCTGCCTTGGCCTTCCAAAGTATTAGAATTATAGATGGTGAGCCACCATGCCCAACTAGGAGGTGTCTTTTAATTTTTTATTTTATTTTAAAGATGGGTACAATTCAGGAGGGAAGTTTCTATTGAAATATCTTTTAAAAATTCTTTCTTAGGCCATGTCCAGTCAACTGATTATCCTGACAGGTGCATACTTCATTTCTGTTACTGGTTTTCTTTTTCTGAGTTGAAGGTTTTACTCTGTTGCCCAAGCTAGAGTGCAGTGACACGATCACAGCTCAGTGCAGCCTCAACCTCCTGGGCTTAGGCAATCCTTTTGCTTTAGCCTCCAAATAGCTGGGACTATAGGAGTGCGACACCATGCCTGGCCTATATTTTGATTTTTGTAGAGACAAGATCTCGCTATGTTGCCTAGGCTGACTTTGTACTCCTTGGCTCAAGCAGTCCTCCTGCCTCAGCCTCCCAAAGTGCTGAGATTACTGTGCCTGGCTTATGTTTTTATTATAAAGATATGTTTCTAACATAACTTCTTAAAGTTTTCATCTCTCTGCTTCCATTACCATCTGCTCCTGCATATTGTCTACTTTTCAGGTAGAAACCTTAGTAGGTTAGTACTTACTTGCAGTTGTTGGCCTGGTAATTGTAAAATATCTGTCATATCAATCTGATCCTTGCTTTGTAGTCCTGTGATTAGGTCTCAGGTTTTTAGTGGGCTGGTGCTCCTGTGCTTTCACCTTCTCAAATGCCTCTTCCCTTTCCTCATGGGACAAGAATGCTAGAGAGCCCTAGACTGGGTATTTCCCTTCCTGCATTTGGTTAGGCTTTGGTGCACCCCATGTGGGCTAGGCCCTGGAAAGATAGTTTTCCTAGAGGGCAGGTTTTTGTTAAGGGCAACAGAATGTCCCTTGGAATCTTTGAACATGGCTACTTTCTCCCTCCTCCTTCCAGAAGCACAGATTTTATTATGTTCTTAACCCTGAAAATCCGATGGGGTTTTTGCGGTTACAAATAATGGAGGTGTGTGGGGGGTCCTTAAGACTGGTTTGCCGGGAGTTTTTATCTGTCAGGCTAGTTCATACTCAGACTCTAGCAATTAATGGATTATGCTTTAGCATTTTTTAAAACCACTTGTTGACTCCAGCAGTGGCTTATGCTTCTGGTAAGCTGTTATTTTCTTCCTTTGCCTGTTGGTCTAGTTTTGGGTTTTAGACCTCTGATGAATCTAAGAGAGTTGTTGGATCAATTTTGAAGGATCAGAGTTCTGGTTCAGCTTTTTTCTTACTGTGTGGACAGGGGCAACAACTTTCCTTGAACTGGAAACTGGAAGTCAGTGTGCATTTTAAAATATTTGAATTTGCCTTTCATTTAGTTTGAGTCCCAACACTTAGAAGTATGTTACTCTACTGGGAGCTTTCTAAAGCATTGTAGTTACTTAATTTGATTGATTCGATCTTTATTAAGCATCTACCTACTAAATTTCGTCCATCTTTCCAAACATTGGGATTAGTAAGATGATTCTAACCCCATTCTTACTTTTTCAAAAAAGTTTTTTTCAGTTGTTCTGTAGGGCTGGATCTATCACATCTTGTTATTTTATTTATTTACTTTTTAGAGATGGTTTCAACTCTGTAGCCCAGGCTGGAGTGCTGTGAAGTGATCATAGCTCACTGTAGCCTCCAACTCCTGGACTCAAGCAATCCTCATGCCTCAGCCTCTCGAGTAGCTGGGATCACACACGTGCCACCACACTTGGCTAATTTTTTTTTGTGTGATAATTATGATTGTAGAGACAGGGTCTCACTTTTATACCCAGGCTGGTCTAGAGCTCTTGACCTCGGGCTATCCTCCCACCTCTGCCTCCTAAAGCACTGGTTTCCGGGCATGAGCCACTGCCTGGCTTTCCTTGCGTCTTGTTAAGTAAATATTTTGTGCCATTGGTATTTTCTCCTTTTCCTCCATTAGCAAGTCTTCTTTACTGGCTCATTCCCATGAAGATCTGCATGTGCTTTCACATGTCTTCTCAGGAAGGGGGAACCACCTGTACTCTTTCCCCATCCTCTTACTGCTTCTGTAATCTCTGCTTGCTTCTATTAACAAGAATTGTTTACTTATATTGTTAGAGTTTCTCAAAGTTCATTTGAAAAGTAAATTTTATTTACTTTTCAGTCTATTCCATGCTTGCGGTTGCATCTAACACCGCTATGAATGCTCGTGTCAAAGCCGTCAAGGTCACACTTCCCTTCCCTTTCTTACTTGACCTTTTAACAGAATTCAACCTAGTCAAACACTCCCACCTTCTGGACATACCCACGTGTGGACTTCCACCTTTATTTTATTTGTTTTTGAGTCGGAGTCTCAGTTGTACAGGCTAGATGGAGTGCAGTGGGACTCTCACGGCCACCCCAGGGTCGACCTGCTGGGCTCCGGCGATCCTTCCACCTCAGCCTTCCAAGTAGCCGGAGCTACAGGCGTCTGCTACCGTGCCTGGCTAATTATTGATTTATTGTAGAGATGAGCGCTTGCCAAGTTGCCCGGGCTGGTCTCGAACCCACGGGCTAAGGCAGTCCACTCACCTCAGCCTCCCAAAGTGCTGGGATTACCGGCTGAGCCACCGAGCCCGGCCTTCTGCCTTTACTTTTTAATTGCTATTGCTGTTTCTCTTTCGTCCAGCCATGAATGTACTTCAAAGCGCACTCCTGTAGGTTTTTCCCTAAATTGTTTTTTGTTACATCAAGATGTTCTTACCCATTCCCATGGCTTAATTTTTTTTTAATTTGTTGACAGCCCCAGCCACCTCTGCAAAACTCCAGTGCTAATGCCCTCTTGGATAAGTCACCAGTTAACATGTCCAGCCCTAAACTATTTTACTGTCAGTTTTCCTCATCTCAGTGTAGCTGTTAACACCCCTTCCCTCTAGGTTTCCCCTGGTACATCTTGCGTTAGTGTGGAACATCTATTGTAATTGGTGAACCAATTTTGACACATTAAAGTTCATAGTTGACCGACTGCTCACTTTTTGGGTCATACATTTCTGTGGGTTTTAAATGCATGCTATTTCACTCATGGTGTACTACCGCATAGTTCTGCTGCCTTTCAAAATACTCACTGCTCCACATGCCTGTCCCTTTCCTCCCCAGTCTCTGGCAGCTACTGATATTACTCTCTCTCAAGCTTGGCCTTTCCTAGGATATGAGAGGCTTTGACTTGTGCAGTGTGTATAGCCTTTGCAGACTGGCTTTTTCACTTAGCCATATGCAGTTAGGATTGTTTCATGTCTTTTTGTGACTTGGGAGTTCATTCCTTTTGTAGATCTACCATAGTTTATCACCTATTGAAGGACATCTTCATTGCTTCCAGTTGTTAATAGTTATGAATGAAGCTGCTGCTGCAGTCATTCCTATGCAGGCTTTTGCATGGACATAAGTTTCCAACTCATTTGTGCGATTGCTGGGTCATATGGTAAACCCATGCCTGGCTCTGTAACCGACTGCCAGTCTGTATTCCCCAGTGGCTTTCCTATTTTGCCTTCCCACCGGCAGTGAATTCTGCTGCTTCATGTTCTCAGCGGCATTTGGTGGTGTCTGTGTTTGATGGTAGCCACTCTAGCAGATGTGTAGGCGTCTCATTGCCTTAATTTGCAGTTCTCTAATGATTTATCATGTCAAGCATCTTTTCATATACTCCATCTCTATTATTTTCTTTGGCGAGTTGTGTGCTTAGATTTTTTTGTCCACTTTTTAAAAATCGGTTGCGTGTTTTCTTATGGTTGGATTTTAAGAGTCCTTGGTATATTTTGGATTAGGCCTTTATTAGATATATATTTGGCAAATATTTGTGTGGCTTATCTTTTCATTCTTTTAACAGTGTCTTACATAGGAGAAAACTTCTAATTTTGATTGTGTCTACCCTGTTTTTTCTTTCATGAGTTAGGATTTTGGGGGTGTACCTAAAAACTTATTGTCAAACCTGTTATCTTCTACACGTTTTACAGTTTTGAGTTTTACATTTAGGTCTGTTACCCATTTTGAGTTAACTTTTGTGAAAGGTATAAGGTTGGGGTTTAGGTCGATTTTTACTTACATGGATATTCAGTAGTTCCAGCACCTTTGGTTGAAAAGACTGTTATTTTTGCATCGAATTGTCTTTGCTTCTTTGTCAGAAGATCAGATTTACCTCTCAGCTTTCTCCCAAGCCTTTCATGTGTCCCCGTCTCCACGACCAACCTCTTGTTGAAGCCACCACCATCTCTCGCCTGAGCTCTCAGAGCAGCCTTGTGTCTGTCTTGCTTGGTGTCTTGGTCTCTGTTTTTATCATCAAATATGATTTATTGTAATTTTAAAGCCTAAATATCTTTGCTGCGTGGAGCTCGATTGCTTTCCTTTGTGCAATGAAATCTGGATCCTTTGTTATGGCCCGTGAGCCCCCAGTGACATGGCTCTCCACCTTTCCCTTGCTCCTGCCCTCCAGTCTCCCTCAGCTGACTTCACTTAGTTTCTGGATTTCTCACTTCCTCTACCTCCAGGGATCCCTAATGACTAGACTGCCCCTTCCCCCACTTTCAGGTCTCAGCGTAAATATGTCCCATCCAGGGATGCCTTCTCACATTATTGTCTCTAAAGCTCCCTTTCTATTCCTTGATGTTTATTCTAACATTACATCAGTTCCTTCCTAGTATTTTTCCCAACTTAAAAGTATACGTGGTTGGTCCATTTATCATCTGACTTCCTCAGATCAGGGACTATGTCTGCCTTTACTATTGTTTCTTTAGCAGCTGCTATGTGGTAGGCTCTGAACAAAAATTTTATTGAGGAAGACACAGGTAACCTTTGAGGTGCCCAAAGGTGAGGGATACCTATATATACATAAATAGGTGCATTCTAGAGCCATTTCAGGGCTGTTGGAAAGGTTGTGGTCCTAGAAAATAAGCAGTGAAAGATTAAGAAAGAAAATCTTTTGGATTCTTTATCACTAGTGCCAACTAGTGATTACAGATGTCAATTTATGAAGTCATTTTTTTTTTTTTTTGAGTTATGGTTTCACTCTGTGGCCCAAGCTAGAGTGTAGTGGCCGGATCACCACAACCTCAACCTATGCTCAGGTAATCCACCTTTGCCTCCCCTGAGTAGTTGGGACTATAGGCACATACCACCACACCCGGCTAATTTTTTGATTTTTGTAGAGACATGGTATTGCTATGTTGCCCAGTCTGGTCTCGAACTCCTGAAGTGACCCTCCCTCCTAGCCTTCCCAAAGTACTGATAGCTGTGAGCCACTGTACCCGGCCAATTTATGAAGTCTTGTTGCCTAGCCTTCTTAGCTACGAAGAAGTTTTTATTTTTTATTATTTGATAATGTGGGCTTAGCAAAACTCTTACCCTAGTAGCCCCAGACTTACTTTCCCGAGCGTCCCAAGGAACCATCAACGTAGTGACAATATGGGTGCTCCGGGGGCAGTGTAGCACCCTGCGCTTTTGCTCTCTTGTGTCAGTGTTTGGATATGAATATCCAGCACTAGCACTCACCTTGGACAAGTCGTTTAAACGGTGTGCTTCACTTTTCTCCTCTGTGAAGGGGCTGACACACATACCTGCCTTCCAGACTGTTTTGAGGAATAAATTGACTAATATATGTAAAGCATTTACTGTGTGCCAGGCTCAGCAGAAAACATGTTTTCTGCTATAATCATATAAAGGCCTTTTTATTTAGCCAAAATTTTATTACATTGTAGTACACTTGGAAGGTTACCTGACTTGACAGAGAAATTAGAAACCAACAGATGGGGCTCTTCATTCTCCTGATACCAAACATACATCTGACTTTATCACCCATCTCTTCACTCCCCTGTGCTCTGTGTCTTAACGCCTCTGATGGCTTAGATGGCTTAAGATTTGTTTTCTTTTCCATACTTCACTTCTTCCCTTCACCTAGATCCTTCTCATATGCATAGGAACATAGAGACGTGTTGATGTGTGTGTGACTCTGACGACTGCCTGCATCCTTCCTCTGTGTACCCAAACTTCAAAACAGTTTATAACCTTTCCATTTCCCCCTTCCCTTTTCAGCCCTTAGCCCATTTGACTCCCACCTCTAATTACATCATTGAAATACTACTACAGAGGGTATTAGTGACTTTATCACCAAATCAAATCGGTAGTTTCATGTCTTATCATATACAGTCTGAGCTGCATTCGACACAATAGGTGACATTCTTGACACTTTTGCTTCTGTGAGTCTTTCCCTCCGAGTTCCTTCTCTGTTTTTGGCTGGTTTTTAGTCTGCTTTGCAAACTCATTCTCACTCTACCCAGACTATATATGTGAATGTCTCAGGCTGGGTTCTTGGTCATTATCCTTCCATATTTTTAGGCATCTCTACCTATACTGCAAATGAAATATTTTTATACAGATAACTCAGTTTTATACCACTCGTCTGACTTCATAAATCTCACTATCTACTTGGCATCTCTTTTTGGGTGTCCCAAGGGCACTTTAGACATGTCTTTGAATTTATGATCCTTCTCCCTTCTCAAATCTGGGTTTCCTTTAGCGTTCTTCATCTTAGTGAACGTCACCCTCATGCATCCAGTTATGCATGCTAGAATCCTGGGTGTCATCCTGAATGTCTCTATAGCCTTAATCCATCCGGTTTCGTTGATTTTTTTTTTTTTATTTCATCTGAGATGCCTTAACCTTATGTCCATTTCTCTGCTGCTGTTATCCTGGCTCAATTTAGTGTTTTCTACATTGAACTACAGTCTTGATTGGTGTTACATACACCTTTGTGCTAATCAAATTCATTCTCTATAGTTAGGCCAGAGCAATCTTTCTCCAGACATAAACTTTAATGATGTTATCCATTTAATTAAAGCATTTGATTGGCTTTCCATTGCCTTCAGGATCCACAGATAGAGTAGAGACAAAAATTCTTCGTATAATTTGTGAAACCCTGAGAGACCAAGTCTCTGTTTACCTCTCCAGTTTCACCTTTGACTGCTCTGTGGTGTTTCTCACTCTCTGTCTCTTGCTCTTTTAATCTCAGGGATATCTCCATAATGTTTTTGAATAGATGAGATCACCATTCTGTTTGGTATTGTGCCATGAGTATATTGAATCGTTTCTTCTAGCTATGGCTTTACATTTGGTGTGTCATTTTTCCCTCTAGCTAAAAGCTTCTAAGAGACCCATGATCTAGTTTCTTTTTGCTCTTTTTGCCAATGCTTATTCGCACAGCGACTGGCTTACACCCTTCATTTCATCGAATTTTAAGATTTTGCACTTAGTTTTCTTTTACTAAGGAAAAGAGATAAAAGTAGTCAAAGAAGAAACCATGCAAGAGACGTCAAATATGCTGCTTAGAATCAGTGAAAGATGAGATCACAATAATATTGTTGAAATACATTTTCTATAAAAGCTGAATTAACTTGAACTGTATTATCCTTTCCCAGCCCCTGCTTTTCTCTGGTGGTAAAAGAAGTGTTAATGAAGAAAAATTCAGGCTGTTTTATCTTTCTAAGCTCTAATACCTTAAGAAAGTAAGTGACACTCAATAATTCCACAGTTCAGGCCTTCCAAAACTGAAAAATTAGATTTGTTTCTGACCTTGAAAAGAGAATATTTAGGGTAGTTTTAGTTAATTTGGCTTTAAGTGTAGAAAGGTTTGATCACTTTCTAGAGTCTTACTTGATCTTGACTTGGGATCATCTCTGGGAAGGAGCATTTAGTGATAGCTTGAGTTTAAGAAACCTCAGCTTGCCCACCATACTTGGTAGAAGACTATCTGACAGAGGGACCGGCCAAATAAGTGTTCCAGTGTCAACCTGCATTGTCTCTTTTAAGATAAAAACTCAGGAATTCTGTTTTTCCTCTGCACCACATAGATTATCTTTCATACCATAAGTTGGACATTATAGGTTTAAAATAAAGAAAATTGGAATTTCCTTTCTCATAGTCCTTTAAAATTAAAATATTGTGCATGCCAATTAAAATAAATTTTAGCTTTAGTTAATTTTTTTCATCACCTTAATTCCCACACATTTTATTTCCAAGATCATTGAACTTTTCCTGAATTAAGTAATTGTATAATCACAGATGGGTTAAAGCAAAATTTGATGAAAGTAATACTACATTTATGATACTTTGATAGCTAGATATTAGGACTATCTGAATAAAAGAAAAAAATAAAATACATTTATTTTTAACTTGGCTTTTTTGGTGGGGGATGACACAGTTTGTCTAATTAGAAATACCCTTGGTGAATTATTGTAAAATCTGCCTCTACTTTGAAGTAGCATATTACTTAGATTTTTAACTTTTTTCATCAAAACTATTTTGAACGTATTGACATATCCTTCAATTTTCTTTAATTCGTAGACATTTAAAGAAAATAGCCACACTAGGCTGGAAAATACTTGAAAATGACCAGATTTTATGTATAGTATTTCTGTATGATTTCTGTTTGAAAATTTAACAATTATGTTATTGATATGTCTTCCAGGTTGTAGGGAATAATTTCTTCTGGGAAATTTTCTAATTTATGCTCACTTCATTTTTTTTCTAACTTTTTCCAATACTTGAGTGAAGGGGGAATAATTTTTCTACAGTAACAATGGTTGCAGTTGCTCTCGTATATTTTAGATGTTGTGGTCTTAGATAAGTGCATACTGTGTACGAAGATTAATAATAGTGAAATAGGCAGTAGCGCAGGATGAATCGTTTTGAAAAATAGCTGCGTTTTAGTTAACTACATTTTTTTCTGAGTTGGATTCTCACTTTGTTGCCCCACACTCACAGGCACCGCTGCCTCTACCTGCCGGGCTCAGGCAGTCCTTCCACCTCAGCCTTCCAAGTAACTGGAACCCCGGGTATGTGCCACCATGCCTGGCTAATTTTTTTATTCATTGTAGAAACAAGGTCTCTTCAAGTTACCAGGCTGGTCTTGAACCCCGGGGCTCCAGCAATCCTCTTGCCTCTGCCTTAGTTATTACTGTCTATTAAAAGATGTGTGTGTTTTGTACACACACACACACACACACACACGTGTATATGCGGATATACACACACTTATGTGTGTATGTGTTAACTCTTAAATTAATCCCAGATCAGGAAGGAGCATGGGAGGTCAGGCAGCTGTTATTCCAGGTTGCTTTTTTAGGCTTGTGGCCATGGGATAGAGCTGGGATCAGGGGTAGCAGGAGGAAGAGGGAGTGAGTAACAACTGGGTAGGACTTGGAGAGAGACTGCTGTCCTTTTCTTCCTTCATCTTAGGGGTAATTGATCTGCTGTTACTGAAATGTTTTATTTTCTGCCCGGAGAAGCTTCTGTTGTTAGTGGTATTGCAGTTTCCCAAAATAGGGGAAATGAAGGGAATTATACAGGAAAACGTGCCTTTGAGAGGAGAAACTAAGTGCCTTGGCCTCATCTTTTCTACTTAATGGATTTTTGACAGAGTGTTTTAAAAAGTGTCTCTTTATACATTTTGCTACTGTGTACATCAAGTAGGTATTCACTTGTCACATTTAGTTTGCTTTTTTATGAAAAGAAAGTCTATTTCTTGACTGGTATTCTGTGTACTCTGGTTGTGTCTGAGGTGTTAGAGTGGCCTGGGTTTCTTTTTTGTCTGCTGGCTTACCATGTGGCTAGTTCCCATAAGCCGTGATACTCGGCTCCCCTTAGGGAGCCTGAATTCAAGTCTTCAGGAACTTTTATTTATGAAGAGATTGTAAAAAGACTGTCAGGAAACCAATTTTAAAAATAGGGTCATCAGAATTAGAGGGAGATTATCCTCGGTAGAAGGGAGCTGGGAACAGAGGCTGCTTGCTTCTCATTCAGCAGCAATTTCTAGCGTACCCAGAGATTCCCAAGCAAACTCGTGATGCCCAACAAGAAAACTTGTTTTAGTAACATGGATGCCAAGGTTGTGCATATCAAGAAACATATTGCTCCAGGGATATTACATACTGGCGGAAGTATTTGGAAGTTACTTTTTGGAAATGGATACGTTTGTATTAAAATCAACTCCATCTTCTGTTTCAGCCATCCATTTCAGTAGATTTTGTTGAGGGACAGCATGGGAAGTTTATCTACTCTCAGAAATAGTACACCAGAAGTGTGGGTTTTGTACATATTAATAACCTTGTTTTTCTCTCTGGGAAGTTACTGCTTATTCGAAGTGAAGTGGTTTTTGTATCTTTTTAACCATTTTAATAAAGTGATACGTATTGTAAGTTTTTGCTCTTACCTCTGTGTCAAATTCTCTGAATGCGACCTACCTCTTTAACCCTATCCCTTTCCAGCCACGGTTAAGCTTTTCATATGATCTTTCAGATAGTCTATATGCATATTCAATAAATTAAGACTTTATTTTTATTTTTTCACCCTAAAAATTTTTGCACAAAAGGTAACAAATTATACACACTGTTTTGCCATTTGCTTTTTTCCACTTCATTTAAATTAGCAAGTTTTTCATATAGTAAATAGATGACTTCTTCATTCTTTTTTCTTTTTACAGTATTATAGTGATACATTATATGGATATACTGTATTTACTTAACCAGTCTTTAATCAATGCATATTTTAGGTGGTTTCTTTTGCTGCCACAAATAATGCTATGTGAGTAACCTTGTACATATGGCTATCTGCATATGTGTATTCATAAATTATTTTCCCAGTAGTGGAATTGCTGGGTCAAGGGTATGATTTATGATTTTGTGGGGTTTTTTTGTTTTGTTTTGTTTCGAGTCAGGGTCTCTGTCATCTAGGTTGGAGTTTAGTGGTAAGATCACAGTTCACTGTAGCCTCGAACTCCTGGACTCAGGCGATCCTTTCGCTTTGGCCTCCTGAATAGCTGGGACTACCGGCACGCACCACCACACCTGGATAATTTTTTGATTTCATATAGAGATGGGGTCTCACTGTGTTGCCTAGGCTGGTCTCAACCTTGGCCCAAGTGATCTTCCTGTTTCAGCCTCCCAAAATGCTGAGATTAAGGAGTGAGCCACTGTATCTGGCTAGTTTTTTGCTTGTGTTTCACAGGGCTGTAGGGGCCAGATGAGAATTGTAATTTGGATGAATATTGTCAACTTGTCCTCCATGGGGGTCGTACCAGTTTGCCCATCCACTAGCATTGGCTAGAATGACTCTTTTCCTGCTGCCCTCTTATTGAGTATGCTATTAAATGTTTGGGTTTTGGCCGATTTAGTAGGCGAATATTTTATCTCAAGAGGAGTTTTAATTTGCATGTTTCCAATGAGTGACCTTCAAACTTAAAAAACTAAAAAGTTTCAGCTGAGGCCTCAGGTATGATACACTTCTTTATATATATATATATATATATATATATATATATATATATTTGTTTCCATATACCGCCAGTTCATATCATTGTGGGCTTTTTCTTATATTAGTTCTTTGCCAGTGATATGAAGAGTAGTAAATACTTTTTCCAGTTTGACATTTACCTTTTGATATTGTTCATGGTTTTTTGGTGTTTTTTTTAGTTTTTGGGTCATGCATAGGTTTTTGATGTTTATGTAGTCAGATTCATCAGAGTTACCTTTTATGACTAGAATTTTGAGTCAGGAAGACCTTGTTTACTCCAAAGCTATAGAAAAATTATCTTACATTTCCCTTAACTATTGATTCTGTTTTTCCTGTATAAATCTCCAACCCCTTTGAAGTTGCTTTTGGTGCACTGAGTGAATCCAGCTATATTTTTTTGCAGATGGCTCTAATTGTCCTAAAATACTTAATGAATAATTCATATTCTTTCCAATGATCAGATCATATTCAGAATGAATTTTAATTAGAATGTCCTTCAAATGTTTTGCATAGGATGATAGAAAGAATAAGTGAGAAAAAAGGTAACATTTTCTATTCTTAGTTTACTTTTAGTTGAGTTGCCAAATTGTAGTTATCCGTAGCTACCTACAAATTGTAAGAGACTTCCTTAAACTTTTCTATGACATTGTTGGAGTTTAGTGTAGATCATCCTTAAGGTTTGTCTATCACAACTTTTTTTTTTTTTTGAGTTGGAGTCTCACTCTGCTGCCTAGGCTGGAGTGCAGTGGCACACTCATGGCCACCGCAGCCTCGACCTACTGGACTCAGGTGGTCCTTCCACCTCAGCCTTCCAAGTAGCTGGAACTACAGGCATGTACCACCACGCCCGGCTAATTTTTTTATTTGTTGTAGAGACAAGGTCTCACCAAGTTACCCACGCTAGTCTCGAACCCCTGGGCTCAGGCAGTCCTCTCACCTTGGCATCCCAAAGTGCTAGAATTACAGGCTTGAACCACCACGCCCGGCCAATATTTTTTCTTAATTAAGAAAGATGTATTAAAGGGATGATATATTGTGAAGTGCGCAAAAGGTAAGACAGCTACAAGAGTGTTTGCTGTCTGCAACTATTTTTTTTTTTAAGAGACCAGGTCTTGCTCTGTTACCCAGGCTAGAGTGCAGTGGCACAGTCAGGTCTCACTGCAGCCTCCAAGGCTCAAACAGTCCTTGGTCTTCACCCTCCTTAATTGCTGGGACTACAGCATGCACTACTGCACCCAGCTAATTTTTATATTTTTTTGTATGGGCTCTTGCTCTGTTGCCTAGGTTGGTATTGAACTGGCCTCAAGCGATCCTCCTGTCTCACCCTCCCAAAGTGCTGGGATTACAGGTATGAGCCACCGCACCTGGCCTACCAAGACTACTTTTAGTTGGCATCTGGGGTGGTTCATGCCACTGAAGCAACTTGTCATCTGAATTCTCTTTCCTTATAGGCCTTAATTAGCTAACTCGAGAACAGAAGGAGAGGGTAGAAGAGATAAGAGAAGGTTGTGTACTGTGGTTCAGCATTGTACCAGTGGATACTGCTTGTGCTGACTGGAATTGGATATGTCTCCTGTTAGTTTTCATTGATTTAAACAAATTCTGAATCAAGATTAAAAAAACATAGCGAGGGTCTGTAAGCAGATCTCTATTCTACTCAATTCACGTTGTTTCTGGAGTACTTCCTATTGTTAAATATTTCACTCTGTTAGGCCAATTTTTTCCAAATCCAGTTATCTCCATATTGTCAAGGAAGACTTATTTCTAGCATTCGAAAAGTCATAGATCTTTGTGTGTCTTGTATATTGTGACTTAAGAAAATACATGACTTTAACCTTTTTGAGCAGTGAGATTTAAATTGGCATAGTATCAATCACAAAAGCATCTGTATACATTTGAAAAAGTAAATATGTTTGAGATGCAGGGTGAGGCAATCGTTACTGTCAGTCACACATTAGATCCTGTATGCTAAGTCATTTTAACCAAGCCCTAGATGAAGTAAAGCAAAATGATGCCAGAGAGAATCCCTGCCCATATGCAGGAGCTGACTTAATGGGATAGACAACCATTGCAAGAACGTTTCATGAGTATCAGGACAGGGAGTTAGAGGAGTATCGTGTGATCAGTTGATGGTGAATCCAACCTGCTCTGCAGACCTGCCTGAGGACGTGACATCTAAGCTGATCTCTGAAGAGGATTAAGTTAGGATTGTAGGCGAGAAAATCAACTAGGAGGCAATTTCAGGATTTAGGAAGTAGCTAGCCTGATACTGAATTAGGACAGAGGCTTTCGAGACAGGAGTGAGGAGATTGATTTTACATTGAAATTCTGAAGTCTTATTACTTGATGGATGTGGGTGTAGGGAAAGGGATAACTTAAGGCTGACCTGGTTTTCTTTCTTTTCTTTTCTTTTTTTTTTTTGAGTTGGAGTCTCACTCTGTTGCCCAGGCTGGAGTGCAGTGGCACACTCATGGCCACCCCAGCATTGACCTTCTGGGCTCTGGTGATCCTTCCGCCTCAGCCTTCCAAGTAGCTGGAACTACAGGCGCGCACTACCATGCCTGGCTCATTTTTTATTGTAGAGACGAGGTCTCGCCAAGTTGATTGAGCTGATCTCGAACCCGTGGGCTCAGGCAGTCCACTCACCTCAGATTCCCAAAGTGCTGGAGTTACAGGCTGAGCCACTGAGCCCGGCTGATTACCTGGTTTTCTAGGTGGGAAGTGGTTCTGTTTCACAGAAGTAGGGAATCTAGGAGGCACAGGTGTACAGAGGGAACACTCATCAGCTTAAAGCCCGTACAGTTTTAAACAAATATCTGAGTAGAGATGGCCCATGGGCATTCAAATTTGAGCCTGAAGATTGGGATGCAATCTCAAACATGAACATATGACTTTTTCAAATGTATGTAGATGCTTTTGTGATCAGTACTATACCAATTTAACAATTCAGATATGAAGACACTGATGATAAGCTGTCATCTTAAGAGTGATAATTAAAGCTATGAGAGTAGATGTGGTTGTCCAGAAAGTGTGTGTGGAATAAGAATGCTGAAGGTAGAATGATTTTGGGAACATCAGCATTTAAGGGATGGAAGGTTCTAATTAGGGCCATTGCTTGAGCAATTCCTCTTTACCTAGATTGCTCTTCAGGCTCATCACCTAATCAGATCTCATGAATTCTTCAGTGTTTTAGTTGAAACGTACCATCATGAATCTATTCCTACTATTTCCTCTAAAGATTTTTTAAAAAAGGAATTCATTGGTGGCGGTATTTATTTTTAATTATAATGAAATGCTATTTTGAGAGATTCTCAGATTTTTGACTTGGTTGACTGGTTCCTGTTTTTAAAAATACATTTCTTTTTGTTTAGAAAGCTGGCGTTTGGATGGGTAGGTGTTTTCAGATTGTCATATTGAACACTTGCTTTGTCAGTTGTATGCTAGATGTTAGGGATAAAGAAGTAAGATTTAGGTCCTGGTATTAGAGTACCAACAACTTAATGGGGAAAACAGACAACTGAGTGGATGTTTTATGAAGTTCATAGCTTCCACTATTCTCCTTCTGAATGTAAATCGAAATTAATTTATTGTTAAATTAACCTTATTTCCTTCCCATGGTGACTTGAACTCAGCTGTAGAAAAGCAGAAAAATTCTAGGCAAAGGTTTTTCATGTTGTTTGAAATTATACTTGGTGTGTGTAAAACTTTTCTTTTTCTTTTTGAGTCAGGATCTTTCGCTGTCACCTAGGTTAGAGTGCAGTGGCACAATCATGGCTCACCACAGCCTTGACCTCCTGGACTCAGGCGATCCTTCTGCCTCAGCCTACTGAGTAGCTGGGACTACAGGCGTGTGCCGTCATGCTTGGCTAATTTATTTTATTTTTTTTGTAGAGATGTGATCTTGCTATATTGCCCAGGCTGGTCTCAAACTCCTGAGCTCAAGCAGTCCTTTCACCTTGGCCTCCCAAAGTGTTGGATTACAGGCATGAGCCACCATGCCCAGCCTAATTTTTTAACTTAACGTTTTTTCATGTTATTATAAGTTCTTCAGAAAAAACATCTTTTACGTGCATATAAAAACGTATGGATGTACCGGAGTTTTATTCTCTTATTGCCAGATATTTATTTCATTTTCCCCTATTTCATTATAAGTAGTATTGTAATGAACACACATATTTGTTCATTACTCTTATGCATTTAGGATTGTTTTCTTAGAGTCATTTTACAGAAGTGAAGTTATGAGACAGGAGTATGTACATTTTCAAGACTCCTAATATACGCTGGCAAATTCCTTTTTGTAAGGAGCTTCGCTGTACTTTTACTAACAATGCATGAGAGTCCTCATTTTCCTTGCCCAGATTGTTACTTTTTCCTTTTTTGTTGATAATTTTTTAGTTTGGTGAAATAGTATCTTGTTCTTAGTAATGTGTTTATTAGTGAAGATACATTTATTATTATTATTAAATTTTATCTTGTTATATAGATGTGGGTTACCAGTAATGATTAACTACACAAGTAGGCTGCTTCCAGGTGAAGTATGGGCCTCCAACTGGCCCTCACTCCCCCTGGTAATGGACCAGGTACCCTTTGTGTTGTAAAATGCCTCCCAACCTCCAATCAACATGTTATAAGTATAATTATATTTCTTCCAACTACCTTATCTTCTTTTTCTCCTTTAGTGAGCAATTACATATTCTTGTATCTTTCATGATGTAATCGATTTAGAAGGTATTCTTCTTAGTGTTTATGTTTTTTAGGGCAGGGAGATCCTGTTTTTTAGTCTTAAGACTGTTGAAACTTTTTAGGCTGGGCATAGTGGCTCAGGCCTATAATCCCAGCACTTTGGGAGGCTGAGGATTGCCTGAGCCCATGGGTTCGAGACCAACCTGGGCAACTTGGTGAGACCTCATCTCTACAAAAAAAAAAAAAAAAAAAATTAGGCAGGTGTGGTGGCCCATGCCTGTAGTTTCAGCTACTTGGAAGACTGAGACAGAAGGCTTGCCTGAGCCCAGGAGGTCGAGGATGCAGTGACCGTGAGTGTGCCACTGCACTCCAGCCTGGGCAACAGAGTGAGACTCCAACTACAAAAAAAAAAAAAAAAAAAAAATTGTTGAAACTTTCTACCCACATTCCCTTTTAAAAACCGGTAAAATACTGGGGGTGCCAAAAAATGCAAACACATTTAAGCAATATTGTCTGCATATTAATTTTAGTTTGCCATAATCAGAAGTGTCTGGACGCTGATGGCAACCACTTTGAGCACCTTTTGTAATTGCAGAAGTCAAACGTGACTTGTATTCATCTATTGTTATCAGTATATATTGAGTGCTACAATTTTAATGCGGTTTTTCCCATTTTTGAAATGTGTATGCTTTTTTGGCATATGTAGCAAAATTAACCATCTTAACCATTTTAAAAAACTTTTTAGGCCGGGCTCGGTGGCTCAGCCTGTAATCCTGCGCTTTGGGAGGCCAAGGTGAGTGGATTGCCTGAGCCTGTGGGTTCGAGACCCGCCCGGGCAACTTGGCAAGACCTCATCTTTACAATAAATTAAAAAAAAATTAGCTGGGCGTGGTAGTGCACGCCTGTAGTTCCAGCTACTTGGAAGACTGAGGTGGAAGGATCGCTGGAGCCCTGCAGGTCAAGGCTGCGGTGGCCGGGAGTGTGCCACTGCACTCCAGTCTGGCAAGGGAGTGAGACTCCAACTCAAAAAAAATAAAAAATAAAAAAAAATAGAGGTGGTCTTGTTATGTTCCCAAGGCTGGTCCTAGCCTCAAGCCCTCCTCCCATCTCTGCCCTACAAAGTCCTGGGATTATAGGTATGAGCCACCACGCCTGACCCTTAACATTTTTACGTGGATAAAACCACTTATACACTTTCTTAAATGTACAGTTCAGTGGCATTGAGTACTGACTCATCTGGGCGAGGAAACACTGTCTAGATGCAAAAGCTGAGATTTCCAGTTTATTTTGGGTCCTTGGTTGTTGCTAATAATTTAGAATTATTTTAATACTTTTATTAGCATGAGTTGTAATTTTCCCTAAACTTACTATTTTGTCCAACCAAGATTGATACACATCTGCCACTTCATGCTTATCACATGGGGCCTTGTGCTTTTCATACAATTTGTTTTTGTTCGCTAGACACTTCCCTCCTCAGAAGTTCTTATCCATGAGGATAGGGGCTGTGTCTCTGTCTCGATCTCTGTCTCTGTGTTTTGGCAGAGGGCACAGAGGGACAGAGACTCTGCTGTGGGAAGGAGCCTGACTTGCCCAAGGAACACCAGGGAGGCCTGGGTGGCTGGAACACGGGAGCAAAGGGACGGTGGTACGAGATGAAGTTGCAGAAGGCAGCAGGGCCTGGAAGAGTTTGGTTCCTGTTGTACTGTTAGAAGTCTTGAAGGGTTTGGATTAGAGCTGGCGGGGCGATGGGGTGTAATGTACCCTGGCTGTTAGTTGCAGAAATCATTTATAGAGGGATAAGAGTGGAAGCTGGGAGGTGTGTTGGGGAGTGATTTGTTATCCAGGTGGCAGTGTCATGCTGATTCATTTCCTATTTTACTTTATTTTACTAAATCCATATTGTGACCGTCTGTGGCACAACTGAAGATAACTAGTCAGGGTTACTCCACCAAAAAGTTAAGTTTATCAGAACATACAAACATCGAAACCATAGCTTCATTGCTGTCATACTTGAACCAAGCTGAGCAACTCCAGGCTAAATATAGTTTGCATATGAATCTCAAAAGTTTACTGTCAACTGTCTGGACATCCCTGTGAGGTTAACGGAACTTTAATTATAAATGATTTAGTGAATTCAGAAATATTCCTGGCTGGGCTCGGGGGCTCAGCCTGTAATCCCAGCGCTTTGGGAGGCTGAGGTGAGTGGATTGCCTGAGCCCGCAGGTTCGAGACCCGCCCGGGCAACTTGGCGAGACCTCGTCTCTATAAGAAATAAAAAAAATTAGCCGGGCGTGGTAGCATGTGCCTATAGTGCTGGCTGCTTGGAAGGCTGAGCGGAAGGATCGCTGGAGCCCAGCAGGTCGATGCTGCAGTGGCCGGGAGTGGCCACTGCACTCCAGTCTGGGTGACAGAGTGAGACTCCAACTCAAAAAAAAAAAAAAAAAAAAGCAACATTCCTCTTCCTATGTTATATATGAAGAATAAGATGTCTGGTCATTTATAATACAGAAATAAAAAGCAACACATTTGTCAATTCTTCCTAACTGCATGCACGTTTTATTAACATCATACTTTTAGTAATAGATTATCTTCAGTGCATAGATGAGATTTGAGGGTTTTATGCACATTTTTGGCATATTTTATTCTGGCATGTGTTATTCTTGGTGAATATGTGAATATATTAGCTGGTGTCTCAGGTTACAAGTGGTATTGTTCCTCTGGAAAGCTGCCTCTAATTTGCCAGGACTAAAGGAGAGTCCCTCTGAGTTGTTTTTTGTTTTTTGTTTTTTGTTTTGAGTTGGGGTTTCACTCTGTTGCCCAGGCTGAGCACAGATCACAGCTCACCTCCTGGGCTCAGCCTCCCGGGTTGCTTGGACTACAGGTGCATGCCGCCACACCCAGTTAATCTCTCTTTTTTTTTTTTTTTTTTTTTTTTTTGGCAAGAGACAGGTTTTGCTATGTTACCGAGGTTGGTTTGTAACTCTTGGGCTCAAACAGGTGGTCTGCCTTGACCTCCCAAAGTGCTGGGATCACAGGTGTGAGCCAGTGTGCCTTGACCCTCTTTGTGCTTGGCACCTTATGCCCTCCCTATGCCAGGCATTTGTCAGGCTGAATTATATGGCGCTCTGGGGACAGAGCTCAAGGTTGGGGAAATTGAGTGAGAACACGGGAATCGGGGAAACCAACTCAATTGAGACAGGAATGAAATTTCTTTAAAGTCTGTTGAATCTTCTGTTTCACTCCTTAATACAGTTTTGTTTAAATATGAAATACTTCCCGAAATAGTAAAATTGACATTACAGGAAGCTATACATGTTGCTAACATGTGGCTTCACCTGTTTCTTAGCATGTGGTTACCTTCTCTAGTCTGTAAGTTCTATTCTACTCTACTTTAAGTTAGATTCCTCTCGGCTTAGGGGATCACACCACTACCTACTTAGTTAGATTTTTTAAGTTTAAAAAAATAATGTATTTTCTTTGTGGAATTTTGAAAAGAATTCAGCTTAGACTTCTTAGCTCTTGAGTTTCGTATGTGACCAACACCCTGCCTGTCTGACGCCCCCTAAGCTTGGCCTTCGCTCCTTTTGGGGCCTTCCTTATTTCAACACTGCACGGCTCTAGCTTTCATTTTAGCCTGCTGTTTTGATCTCTTTTCTTGGCTATTTACTTTTCCTCCCACGAACTATGAAAGGTTATCTTCTTAGTTCTGTTCCTTTCTGACACCCTACTCCCAAAGCGTTTGCTACAGTTCTCAAACTCACAACTCTGCAGCTAACTCCAGACTCAGGTCTTCAGCCTGGTCCTCTTTGGTACTGCCCATCCGAGCAGCCGCATAGCTGCCTTGTAGGTTGTCTGAGTTCCTTCTATGCTTGCAGCTTCTGTTGGTAATTGCCCTGGGTTTGCAGTCTTTCGGCTCGAAGCCTAGTCACTAGGCCTTTGTTTTCTCATGCCTCACATGCGTGCTCCTGAGTCCCCAGACCCTGGTACACAGCAGGCACGGACTGCACAGCCATCCCTTCTCTTATCTCAGATTCTGCAGTGTGTCTTGCCTTTTGTATCTTGCTCCTCCATTCCCGTTGTCACCACCGTGGTCCAGGCTCTATAACTTCTTTGGGTTATTTATGGAGACACCTTACTGATCACCCTGTGTCCAAGTCCACCTCCCTCCTCCCAGCCCTATGACTAATCTTATTAAAACATAACCTCTCAACACCCAGCTGAGATCTCTAGGGGCTCCCCATGGTGCTCTTCTTACATGGACGCTCTGCTTTAACACACCTTCTTACTGCTGTTTATGTAACCCCTTTCTTCAGAGTCCCCACTCTTCCCTTGAAGCTTGCCTGCCTTTTTGGGACTGCATTTCACTTTCTACCTGACAGAATGTAGTCTATGGAAATGCCATATAGATCATTTGTACTTTAAAAATGCTATCACTGTGACTTCGTCGTGCCTCCATCATCTCTTGAGAATCAGCAGGGCAGAGTTGGCAGAGTCGGAAGCGTAAATTCCAGAGCTGCACTGGCAGCCTTCACATCCCAGTTCCGCCTCTTATTATTCCAGACCTTGAGCTGGTTAATTGACCTGAGTCTCATTTTCCTTATCTATAAACAGGGAGCAGTAATACTACCTATTTTGCAGGGCTGTTATGAGGAATCAGTGAGTTAATGGATGTTAGGAATGCTGAAAACACTGCCCAGTACTACATTATTACTGCATGTTAAAGATTTATCCTGTTCCATAAGCTTCTTAAGCATAGGGAATGTTTTCTTCTTTGGATGCCCTCTCAGAATCTAGCATGGTGCCTCACATGTAGTAAAGCATTCAAGTAAGTATTTATTGAATGGAATGGACATTTCATGAAAAGTCCAGTTGTCCCACAGAAACTATTTTAAATTTTGAAATAAAGTTGTTTAAGCTTGTATAGAGTAGTTTCAGAGTCATAAAGTGAAGTCTCAGAGTTTTTCTGGCATAATTTAATAGCAGAGTATACTGCTTCCTTGTTTAATTACACAGTTGGGATTAAAAACTGTGTAGTTAAAAAGTATGTAGATACATTAGACAAAATCATACAATGATGATGATATCATAAACCCATGAGTACTAAAACATAAGACCCAAGCTTTGATCACTAAGAATCATATTGGATAACAATTTACATGCAATAGAGACAACCTTCTAGTCAGAAGCATCCCAGAGTAGAACTATCCAGTCACGATGTATAATTTTAAACCTCATTCTGAGATTTTTATATGTATGGATTTGGCTTTTCTAACATTTAATGGAGTTTTTGAGTAACTCTTAGAATTGAGAGATATCCAGGATTAAAATTTGCTGTTGGTCTTGATATGTTAAACTTTAATACATTGCAAATTGTCATGATTTTCAAGTTTAAATTTTTTTTTTTTTTTTGAGTTGGCGTCTCACTCCGTCGCCCAGACTGGAGTGCAGTGGCCGCTCCCAGCCACCGCAGCCTCGACCTGCTGGGCTCCGGCGATCCTTCCGCCTCAGCCTTCCGAGTAGCTGGAACTACAGGCGTGCGCTACCACGCCTGGCTAATTTTTTTTATTTATTGTAGAGATGAGGTCTCGCCTGCCCAGGCGGGTCTCGAACCCGCGGGCTCAGGCAATCCACTCACCTCAGCCTCCCAAGGCGCGGGATGACAGGCTGAGCCACCGAGCCCGGCTCCTGTCTCTATTTTTAAAAAATGCTTTTGTCATCCGAATCCTGATCTCCATGACTTGGGTGTTTTCCCTTAAACTGGTATACCCCCTTCTTGCTGGAGCAGGTGACATTGTAGTGGGCCCTCGGTTGTCTTCTTTCTTCTGACCCAACACTGTCGCCACAAGAGGCAGTCGTGAGGTGGGCACCTTCCTCATTCTTCAGGGGCTTGTCCACAACTTACGTCCCGCTGGAACTCACCCTTGATGTTTTGGCAAAGCCTTTATGGATCTTTTATTGCACGAAATTGTCGTGCGCACTCAGGTTTTCTGCCAGCCTGGGTTGAGTGTTTCCTTGTAAATGCTCACATTATTTTAGGCACCTTTGCCGCACGACTGGTTTCCCCGCCCAGCTCTTGATCTCCCCACAAGACACAGATGAGTCAACACAATCTTCCTGAACCGCCCTCCAGTACCTGTAGAAGGAGGTGTGATAAATTAAGTAGGTGCTTGTGTTTGTTTAAAAAACAAAAGAAAAGCCAGGCTCGGTGGCTCAGCCTGTCATCCCGCGCCTTTGGGAGGCTAAGGTGGGTGGATTGCCTGAGCCTGAGGGTTCGAGACCCACTTGGCGACACCTCATCGTCTCTACAATAAATCAAAAATTAGCCAGACGTGGTAGCACGCGCCTGTAGTTCCAGCTACTCGGAAGGCTGAGGCGGAAGGATGGCCGGAGCCCAGCAGGTCGAGGCTGCGGTGGCCGGGAGCGGCCACTGCACTCCAGTCTGGGCGATCGAGTGGGACTCCAACTCAAAACAAACAAACAAACAAACAAAAGAAAAAACAGAACAAAAAATAGGCCCTGTTACTCAGAAGGCTGAGGCAGGAGGAACCCTTGAGCTCAGATGCTCGAGACCAGCCTGGGCAACATAGCAAGACCCTGCCTCAAATTTCACCCCCCAAACAAAAAACAAACCAAAAATATACTGAAAAATTTTTTTGTTTTCTTCAGTTTGTTTTTTGCTTGCCTGAGTGGTCTGCTCAGGAAATAACCTTGTAGCTAAGTGGGTTTTTGAGGTTTGGCTATTTCATGAAGTTGCTACACCTTTTCATTTTATGGTAGAACAGGCTCCTAAGAATTGCTGCTTGCTTTTTTTTAAAAAAGTCTGCGATTCTGCCAAGACCATGTTTACAGATCCTTAGATTTTGGGTAAAAGGACGATGGAGGCATCTAAACAAATTCTTCTTTCTATTTATTTCTATCTCTTTCCTCTATAAGAAGAGGCAAAGTTAGTGAGAGATTGTACTAAAATATAGGCTTGAGAAAAAATAGGTTTAAATTTATTTATTTATTTGTTTTTATTTTTGAGTCAAGGTCTCACTCTGTCACCCAGGCTGTAGTGCAGTGGCACGATTGCAGCTCACTGCAGCCTTGACCTGCTGGACTCAGGTGATCCCTTCCACCTCAGCCTTCCAGGTAACTGGAAGGCACGCACCACCATGCCCTACTAATTTTTTTTTTTTTAATTGTAGAGACTAGTTCTCCCCATGTTGCCCAGGCTTGTTTCAAACTCCTGGGCTCAGGCAATCCTCTCACCTCAGCCTCCCAAAGTGCTGGGATTACAGGCGTGAGGCACCACGCCTGGCAAATTTTATTTTGTTAGGCACATTTTCCCCTAATAAATTAATAAAAAAATTAGGCTGGGTGCCGGGGCTTATACATGTAATCCTAACACTCTGGGAAGCTGAGGTGGGAGGATTGCTTGAGTACAATGAGTTTGAGAGACCATCCTGGGCAACATAACAAGCCCTCATCTCTATAAAAAAATTAAAAAATTAGCCAGGCATGATGGGGTCTGCCCATGGTCCCAGCTACTTAGGAGGCCAATATCTAAGGATTCCTTGAGCCCAGGAGTTCCAGGATGCAGTGAGCTATGATCATGCCACTGTACTCCAACCTGGGAGGCAGAGCAACAACACACTAGCTCCGAAACAAAAATTTTTTAAAGGAAATAAGTAAATTAAGTTTATTAAATTTTAATAAACTTTTACGGAAGAAAGGATATTGTAAGGGAACAGAGATTATGAACCTATATCTCTTATTTCTCCAAACATAAAAAATCATTTTCCTTTTTTAGGATTATGCTTTAGCTACTTACAGTGAAGTGAGTTAGTTTTGAATGTTTTATACTTTATCAGTAATCAAGTCTATATCTTTAGTTCTGAGATACTTTACTAGCTGATTAAGGATATTTCTCACCATATTCTGGCTAGCTTACTGTTGTATAATCCTCTTTTAACAGTACTTAGAAATTATTAGGTACTCAATAAATTTGTTGAACAAATAAATAGATTTTTATTTTTTCTAATTTAAAAATGGTATAACAATTTTAAAATTCTTAATTTCATCACACATACTTGATTCTTTTTTGCATTTTGTTTTTGTTTTTTTTGTTTTGTTTTGTTTTTTGAGTCGGAGTCTCACTCTGTCGTCCAGGCTGGAGGGCAGTGGCCGGGAGCGGGCCTCGACCTGCTGGGCTCTGGCGATCCTTCCGCCTCAGCCTTCCAAGTAGCTGAAACTACAGGCTGAGCCACCGAGCCCGGCTGTTTTTGTTTTTGATTCAGGGTCTCACTCTGTCGACCAGGCTGGAGTACAGTGACACCATCATGGCTCACTGCAACCTCGACCTCCTGGGCTCAGGTGATCCTCCCACCTCAACTTCCCAAGTAGCTGGGATTATAGGCATACACCACCACACCTGGCTACTTTTTGTATTTTTTTTATAGAGACGAGGTCTCACTATGTTGTCCAGGCTGGTTTCAAACTCCTGACCTCAAGCAATCCTCCTGCCTTGGCCTCCCAAAGTGCTAGAGTTACAGGTATGAGCCACTGCACCCATCTGATCTTTTAGTTTTCATTTAACTATGTCCATACTTTTACATGACTTTAGTTATTGTAAACTGGAAATTTTGTATTTTTCTCATTGTAAAGCTTTCCCATATTTTATGCTTTAAAATAGCCAAAGCAAACATTGCATTATTTAGAGCAAGAAATTCTCTTTTAATTCTAGATGAGGATTATTTGAGAAATATCCTGTTCCCAACAAATATTGCCGAAGAATTCGCATTCGTTGAAATTTTTGTGGCCTGGGGTTGAAATTCTTTATTTGGAGTTTTGCCTTTAGGTTGCCTGTACCCAAGATACCTCAAAGACCTTTCCTTTCTTATTGTTCATTGCTCATAATAAACAGTGTTCAGAATCATTTTGTCCTCAAGGAGTTTTGAATAATATTGCAGAACAGAAACGATTGCGAATGTCGTAAATAGAGGAAGTCCAGGTTTCTTCGCGATGGAGACTAATTTTGTTAACATACTATTTATTGAGTTTCTGCCCTCAAAGATGGCACGATGATTTGGGGCTGTGCTCACACTGAATTAGACACTTGGGTAGACTGGCACCCAGCAAGGAGAGAACTTACACGAGCTGAAATGTGGAAGCTTTTTCTAGAAGAGCCTGCCTCTCAGGACCAAAATGCCACATGCACAGCATAGCTTCCTGAAACCATGCCTTTCCAAAACATTGGTTGTAGTAATGTCTTCTCTCAAAACAGGTTTCAGGCTTTCTGCCCTAAACGTTACACTGTGGTCAGCAAGGTGGTTGACTTTTTTTTTTTCCTCCTGGTTTGCCAGCGTTGTATGTGGGGAAATGGTGCTAATGCCTGGTCAGACACTCTCCGTGGGGCCACGCTCCCAATCCTCTGTAGGCCAACTCAGTCTTTATACCAGAACCCAAGTAAAGGTCCAGAAACTACCAAGGATGTTGAGGTGTTACTCGGCGACACTTCCCTTAATGGAAGTCAGCACTTCCCCAGCCCTGCAAGAGACACAGCCTGTCAAAAGCAGCTGACTTCGCTTCATCCAAAGGAGAGTTTGAGGTCTCCATGGTGGACTTAAAAGCTCTGAATAAGGATGCCTTCTCTGGCCAGGCGTGGTGGCTCATGCCTGTAATCCGAGCGCTTTGGGAGACTGAGGCGGGAGGGTCACTTGAGCCCAGGAATTTGAGACCAGCCTAGGCAACATAGTGAGACCTTGTCTCTACAAAAAAATTAGCCAGACGTGATGGCACACGCCTGTAGTCCCAGCTACTCAGAAGGTTGAGGCAGAAGAATTGCTTCAGCCCAGGAGGTTGAGGCTGCAGTGAGTAGTGATTGTGCCGCTACACTCCAGCGCGGGCAACAGAGTGAGACCTTGACTCCAAAACAAAAATGAGAAAGGCTTTCTCTGATGTTTCACACTGACAAGAAACCTTTGGGCAAACAGTCCAGGTAGTTGTATAACTTCAGACAGTGTCTGTCTCCTTTTCTGGGCCTGACTGAACTTTGCAGAGTCCATCGGGGACAAGAGGAAGCAGAAAAGTGTCAACCTGGGCTTTTGTGCTCGTTGGGGAAATGGGGAGAGGCAGAATCATCCATGAGACCCGTACTTCTGTGGGTTTTGCTAATGGGTGATGGAGTGGAACGGTCTTAGAGCTCAGCAGACCACACGGCATGTTCTGGTTAGCCTCATGTTTGTCAAAAACGTAAATTGCACCCAGGTTCCTTTGTTGAGAAGGAAGGCGCTAGGGCCCTGGAGTGAGGTGATGACTGTGACCACAGAGGCGGTTACATACTAATTTCCTCTAGGGCTTGTGATGAAGTCAGTAAACCACAGCCTTCAGCATGCTCTGCTCAGGCGGCAGCGGTGGCTTCTCAGTGGTGCCACGGCCATGACATGCATTTGACATACCCTCTCTCAACCCACTCGTAGACTGTTTCGCTTGCCCTGCAGCATGGACCAAAGAGAAATTCTGCAGAAGTTCCTGGATGGGGCCCAAACCAAGAAAATTAACAAAGAAGAGTTTGCCAATGAATTTCTGGTGAGTGCTGTGTGTGACACTCTCAGGGTTGAGACATACACTGTTTTACTGATGGTGATGGTTCAGCTTTTCTAGACCAGACTGCTCTTGGGGTCAATATCCGATCCTCGGGAGGAAGGTGGGAAGAAAACAAACTAAACGTCTGGCTTCTCTGAGTGGTTTGTGTGTCTTTAGTTATTCTCTCAAAAATACTAGTTTTAATGTTTTTTTTTTACTGGTTCTTTGGAGTTTGACTAGGAATCCTACAGAAGACGCACAACTCCAGATGTAGAAACACTCATATTAATGGAACACCCGAGTTCCTCAGGTATCTGTTGTTTATGCCTCAAATTACTAATTTTAATTCGTATGAAGAGGAGAGAGACCCAATTAATTTTTCATGGACCATTACGTCTCTAGCCTCTCCTTGGGGTTCCATTTGGTTTTTGAAGAGCACCCAAACTACCCACTGCCACATTTCTTCCTTTTCTTTCACCTATGAAAAAAAGAGAACATGTGTTTTTGCAATGGCAGGACTTCCTTAACTTCTTGAGCGTGGAGAAGTGGAAGGCCAGGGTGGGGAGCAGACGCGAGCGACGGTCAGAGGATAAGCAGGAGGGCAAGCGGCCTCAGGTGGAGCGGATTCGCTCGCCCCGGGAGCTTTGCAGGGCCTGTGGTTATGGATGCAGTAGCAGCTGGTAGGCCTCATTCGCCCTGTGAGCTGGCATGTCAGATAACAGAAGGTGACTGAGAGTGCCTGGCGTGTACTTTGGAATACTTCCCGCTGGTGTTTCAGAGTCATCCGAACTTTAAACTTGAGCTCTTTCGTTGTGGAGAAACAAGGGTGCTGCGGTGCAAAACCTAAAATGAAATCATGGTTTTTGTCACCGACCAAATGATCAAGCATTCGATATGTTCCTTAATCTCCCCAAGTCTCTGTTTTCTAGCTTATAGCTGGAGATAATAATGTATGTCCTACCCATCCTCACAGGATTGTTGTGATGATTAAATATCAATAGTAACCATTCAACGTGGTCATTTATTCCGTGCTATTTATTGAGCACCTACTGCGTACCAAGTTCAGTTCTAGGCACTGACAATCCGAAGTGAACAAAAGGAACAAAAAACTTCTGCCCTCAGGGGGCTAACATCCTGGTACAAGATAGAAGAAGTGAAAACATTCTGAGAGTCCCAAGTGCTTAAGTGACCAGGTGTTGTGATAGGTACTCCTGTGGTCTGCTCGACTTGGATAATATTGTGGTGTCATGAAAGATATGCTCTCACTGCCACTACCCAAGCAGTCCGAGCTGCTCTGGCTGAAATGGTAGAAGTTCTAGCCCATGTGT
Organism: Tarsius wallacei; assembly: GCA_963574415.1. Taxonomy (NCBI): domain Eukaryota; kingdom Metazoa; phylum Chordata; class Mammalia; order Primates; family Tarsiidae; genus Tarsius; species Tarsius wallacei. Next base: position 77,318 of record CAUYQG010209226.1, read on the forward strand.
CTGTTTAGACATGTGCCTGCCCCAGGACTAGAATTCCTAAGCCAAAGTCACCCAAAGCATAAGCATAAGAGGTGAACTCAGGAGGCTGAGGCAGAAGGATTGCCTGAGCCCAGGAGGTCGAGGCTGCGGTGAACCATGATCGTGCCATTGCACTCCAGTCCAGGCCACAGAGTGAGACCCCAACTTAAAAAAAAAAAGCGAGCTGGGGGTTGTGCCAGTCTCTGTTCTATTTTGACTGTGTTTTTAGAAGAATGTAGACATTCCTCATATTGTACCTTTTCTGAGTTCAGGTCATTATGATCTGTCACCAAAGTCTAGCGGCCACCTCCTAATTGGTTTCTCTGCCTCTTGCCTTGCCCCACCTTCAATCAATTTTCAGTTCAACACCCAGGCGATCTTTTTTTTTGAGTTAGAGTCTCACCCTTGTTGACCAGGCTGGAGTGCAGTGATGTGCTCACTGCAGCGCTGACCTGCTGGGCTCAGGTGATCCTTCTGCCTCAGCCTTCCAAGTAATCCTTCTGCCTCAGCCTTCCAAGTAGCTGGAACTACAGACACACGCCACCATACCCAGCTAGTTTTTGTGATTTATTGTAGAGACAAGGTCTCACAAAATTGCACAGGCTGGTCTCAAACCCCCCAGACTCAGGCAATCCTCTTGCCTTGGCCTCCCAAAGTGCTGGGATTACAGGCTGACACACCGTGCCCGGCCCAATCTTTTAATAATACAAAACTGGCCATTTTTTCCTTCTGCTTAAAAACTTTTTAGAGCTTATATTTTTTTTAGCTGTTTAAAATTATGAAACATAATACACATCTAGAAAAATACACAAAACGTGTAAGAATTATAAAGCAACCATCACCAGTGCAGCTACCACCCGAGTCAAGAAGTAGAACACAGTCAGACCCCAGAAGACCCCTTCCCCAGCGGGCTCCCCACCCTCACCCCCACCCTTGCCCTGTCCTGCCCTGCCCAAGGGATAATCCCTGTCCTGGCTTTTATATTAATCACTTCTTTGCTTTTCTAGCTCCTGATTTTAAGGACCTTGTTTTTGGGTGGTGATTAAGTGGAACCTTACTGTTCACTGACTCACGTCCTCCAGTGGAAAAAATAGTCTTGCCCTCAGCCCCACCTAAAGTTCAAATGAGACATCCGAGAGAGCGCTTTGGGAGAGTAGGGGAGTGGTGAAGGGGGCCAGGTTGCTTGCTTGGACGGGGTAAATACTACCATTTACCTGGAGGGCTTTCCACCTGGTCATGATCCACAGCCCACTTTCAGCCTTTGATGCATTCTTGATTTTTCCGAGGACTGATTCTGTGACCCAAGGCCACTGTTGTCTTAAACGGTGGTGACTTTCTGGGAATTACCAAAAGGCATCTCTACTTCCAGGTAGATTTCTCTGCATCCTCAAGCCCTTCCCCCCTCTCCCCTGCAGATCGTGGCTCAGATTCATTCCCCATTGCCCCTTTGGCTAGGTATCTTTGTGCACAACACAACACAGACTGTCCTCAGTACAGCCGGGTTATACATCTTTGGATTCAACCAACTGTGAATCGAAGATATTTGGAAAAACAACAACAAAATATTTTAAAATATAGCATAACAATCATCTGCCTAGCATTTACACTGTATTAGGTATTACAAGCAATCTGAAGGTGACTTAAAGTACACGAGAGGATGTGTAGGATGTGTAAATACTTTGCTGTTTTACAGAAGGGACTTGAGCGTCCACAGATGTTGGTATCTCTGGGGATCTTTTAACCGATTCCCCACAGGTACCAAGGGACAGCTGTATTCCTAATTAGATGTGGCAGACCTGCTGTGACAACTGCTTTAGGTCTTTTTCCTGGGCCAAGACCAAATTCTATAACTTTTTTGTAGGTGGGGCTGCCACCAACCACCCATCTAATGTTTTTCTACATTCATTCAAGTATTTATTGAGAGCCTAGTATGTGCCAAGTCATGTGCTAGATGCAGGAATGCAACGCAATGTTCTATGCTTTAGTGGGGCTTATTTTCTAAGACATTGGAGGACGTCTTAGAGAGGCAGACATTAAACTGTGACTCTATTAAATATTTAAGTATAGTTGTGATTGGGTGAGATGTCAAGGAAACTTCAACATTCATTATCTTATTTATTTATTTATTTATTTATTTATTTATTTTGAGTTGCAGTCTCACTCTGTCGCCCAGACTGGAGTGCAGTGGCCGCTCCCGGCCACCGCAGCCTCGACCTGCCGGGCTCCGGCGATCCTTCCGCCTCAGCCTTCCGCCGGAATTACAGGCACGCACTACCACGCCCAGCTGATTTTTTGATTTATTGTAGAGATGAGGTCTCGCCAAGTTGCCCAGGCGGGTCTCGAACCCGCGGGCTCAGGCATTCCACTCACCTCAGCCTCCCAAGGCGCGGGATTATAAGCTGAGCCATCGAGCCTGACTATCTTATTTATTATTAAAAAGGCCCGTGAGGTAACTGCAGCTATGATTTCTGACTTATAGATGAGGAAACTGAAGCTTTGTGCATTTAATAATTGGTGTAAGCTTACTCAGCTCATCAGCAATAGAGATGAAATTTAACCCAGATGTGTCTTATTTCAGAGCTTGTCTTACTTCGGCCAGTGACGCTGAGTTCCTCCAAGGGCCCACCCTGAGTTAAGTGCACAGTTAGTTTCATTTCTGTATAACAGAAGCAGCATCATGCAACTACATGATGGGACATTTCTTGGCTGGGCTTGGTAGCTCACACCTGTAATCCCAACACTTTGGGAGGCTGAGGTGGGAGGACCGCTTGAGGCCAGGAGTTCGAGGCCAGCCTGGACAACATAGTGAGACCTTGTCTCTACAAAAATTTTAAAAATAGCCAGGTGTGGTGGTGTGTACCTGTAGTCCCAATTACTCAGAAGGCTGAGGCAGAAGGATCGTCTGAGCCCAGGAGTTCAAGGCTGCGGTGAGTTGTGATCCTGCTACTGCACTCCAGCCTGGGTGACAGAGTGAGACCCTGTCTCTAAAAAGTATAGAATAATTTAGAAAATAAAAAAGATAACTTCTTTTTTTAAACAATTTTGTTTGGGATTTTTTTCTTTGCTAATTTGTTTGAGTTCCTTGTAGATTCTGACATTAGTCCTTTCAGTTTGTGAGCATTCTCTCCTATTCTGTAGGTTGCCTGTATACTTTGTTGATTGTTTCTTTTGCTGGGCAGAAGCTTTTTCATTTAATGAAGTCTCATTTATTTTTGTTTTTGTTGCATTTGCTTTTGGGGTCTTTGCTTAGGTCGATGTCCAGGAGGGTTTTTCCTAGGTTTTCTTCAAAAACTGTTATGGTTTCAGGTCTTACATTTAAGTCTTTAATCCATCTTTTTTTTTAAATTAGAAAATATAGTTTATTTAGAATGTAAATTAGAGAGAGAGAGAAAGAGGAGATTCACCTCCCCAAGGTAGGGGAGGGCGCCAAAGTTTAAGAAAATGTGACCTGGCCACAGCTCAAAGAGCCCATGGCCACACCAAAGCTTAGCAAGCTAATGGCCCTTTAATCCATTTTTATATGTGGTGGAGATAGAGAGCCCCCTGAAAAAGAAAATTTCTTAAAAGTACTTTTAAAAAGCCTTATGATTGTTATTTTTATAAAACAATATTACTGTAAATTAAAAGAAAATAAACTCACCATAGAACCAATATTCCAACAATCAAAAAAAATTTTTTTTCTCTTTTAATTTCTTTATTTTAAAGGTGTGGGGTACAATTCAGGGTTAGGTATACAAATGTTCATTATGCAGGTGCCCTTGTTGATGAGGTGTGTCACCCTTCCCCCGGCAGATTCCCCAATCAAAAATTTTTTGTGAATTTTCTAGTTCTTGTCTGTTTATTAATTCTTTTTTTAGATTAGAAAATATAGTTTATTTAGAAAGTAAATTGGAGAGAGAGAGAATGAGAAAGAAGAGATTCACCTCCCCAAGGTAGGGAAGGGAACCAAAACCAGGAAACACGTTGGGCCATAGCTCAAAGGGCCTGTTTATATGATTTTTAACTGTTATTGTAATTATAGCATAGATACAGTTTTGTATCTTCATATTTTCAGTTAGCATTATATCAAAATTATTTGCTCATGCTGGTAAAAATGTATGTAAGTTTTCATAGCTGATGATACGGCATGGTGAAATGAGAGAATAATATTCATAATAGCAAATATTTCTCTTAGAGGCACTGTTCTAAATATTCATATATCAACTCATACACTCCATTGAGGAAGGCACTGTTATTATTTCCATGAGGAAATAGACACAGAGAGGTTAATTGACCTGCTCAGGGTCACATAGCTAGCAAGTGGTGGACTTCGATTTCAAGTTCAAGGAGTCTTGCTTTATCATCTGAAGTCATGATAATTTTGGAGTCCTATAAATCTTGATTTGAATTTAGATTCTGCCTATTATGAGCTGTGTGACCTTGAATGAAGCCAATAAAAAGTGGGAACAAGCTGGGTTCGGTGGCTCAGCCTGTAATCCCACGCCTTGGGAGGCTGAGGTGAGTGGATTGCCTGAGCCGGCGGGTTCGAGACCCACCTGGGCAAGCGAGACCTCATCTCTACAATAAATCAAAAAATCAGCTGGGCGTGGTAGCGTGTGCCTGTAGTTCCAGCTACTCGGAAGGCTGAGGCGGAAGGATCGCCGGAGCCCAGCAGGTCGAGGCTGCGGTGGCCGGGAGCGGCCACTGCACTCCAGTCTGGGCGACAGAGTGAGACTCCAACTCAAAAAAA